>VSDK01012877.1:97427-171961 GCA_009767595.1 Symbiodinium kawagutii | reverse complement strand
TGTGTCAACCAGTTTTTGGCCTGAGCTCGAGTTCAGTCATCGAACATTGATCGGCTCTGTTTTTGGAAAGGATTCAGATGAGCTAACTCAGCTCAGGACAGTCTGCTCGACCCCACGCCAGGAGCAGAAAATGTGAGGGCAGCGATCGCTGTCTCTGTGCTCCTGTTCTTGTGAAGTATCTGTGTTATGTTGTTCAACATAACTTGATCGACACTGAGTCAGAATAGTATTCATAGGAATATAGATATGTAAATTATATATAGAGATGAAATAAACAAGTAGATATGTGTATTCATATATTTAGATGCATATGCATATATGAATATACATATATGTGGATAGATATAAAAATATATACACACACACATCCAAAGTAGGCACATCCCCACGTGTACACGGCTGTGTGACCTGGATGACATGCAACGATGCTGTTGACGCTGCTGTCCTCGATCAACCAACTCCCAGCCGCAGGAGTTGCTGTGTCGCTTCCAGGATCCAAATTGTGGCTGGGCCGAGGATGGCTCGGAGAGCAGTGCTTAGTTCATGATCAGCAAACAGCTGAGATTGATCATTGGTTGGTCTAGTTTGATCACCAAACACCAGTGGTTAGTTCGTGTTGATCATCAAACAGGTTGATGTTGATCATCTTCATTCAACAGATGAGATTGAGCATAATGATACTTGATCATCAAACACCTGAGATTGAGCAAAATCATCCGCCACGTATAGTTAAGATCTTCATGATTTTGGTCTATGCTGATCATCATAATAGTCGATTATCTGGGTTTATGTTGATCATCTTCATCAGCAGCTGCAATTCAGCAAAATGGCAATTCTGGTCCGTCAAACTTTGGGAGTAGCATCGAAGGGTTGCTTGGTTCTGTGGGTTGGTGGTTGGCTGCTTGGTTGAGTGGCTGGCATGGAGGCGATGACATCATGAACCAAAATGAAGCGTCAGTTCTGGCTACCCTGGGGATGTGGTTGACCATCGCTGTTGAAGCCGAACGGGACTGTACAGGTGTCGATGAGATGCAGCGCACTCCACTTCTCCTCGCAAGCAAGGTGAGCCATTCGAAGCAGGAGATAATGAGTCCCCCTGAGTCCACCTGCAAATCTCTGGATAGTGCAAGGAAATTTTACGGGAAGAGCCACAAAGCTATAAACCACCCCGAATTCTACCATAAATTGGTGATTTCCAAACATGGGTACATTGCATTTCTGTCTGTTGGGGGACACTATCGACATGCTTACCTTCCAGCAAAATGGCCGACTGAAAGATGAGGTGAGGGCTAGCTCTTGCTCGTCATGTCAAATTGCAAGAGGAGTTTCAACATCTAATCATTTTGGCCATAGGCCATAGGCCATAGATCATGTTGTTATCTAAGCTATCCACACTGTCAATCTACTGACTTAACTGAAAATATCGTCAGAATGCCTCGCGTGGGGGTTCTACACTCGAAATTGTCACTGTTTGAAATGCACCGGTGGTTTGTGCTCAGCCATTGATGCGCACATACACACATGCACGGACGTGCATATGTACGTGCATTTCATACTGATACTTGTGGACAAATGTATATTAAGATCTATTCCGAACCGTGCATGAATACAATGTTAGATACATACCTGCATCGACCAGGGCAGCAGCAAACATCCAATGCTTATATGCATTCACTTACATTTGGTGGTTTCTCAAAATAGGGAGCCCCCCAAAAATGGTTGGGTTATTGCTATAAAGGATGATTTAGGGGTACCCCTATTGTGGGAAACCACCATATCCCGACTTCCATGGTTTGTCTCCAGGTTTATCCGCTGTGGATCAATACCTTGTACCCTTGGCTGTTCACATTCCCTGACGGACAGACAAAAATCCACGTGTTGGGATGCTCATCCACCAATTTTTTGTTGTTTAATAGTGACCCATAGCCATGTATAGCTGGTATATCCCTTACTATTGTTACTTATTATGCCCTATTAACCATTAACCATTCCCTATTATCAACCACAATTAACCAGCTATTATTGTTGGTTTATCCTCACCCATAGCCATACCCTACTATTGTTGTTTATTATCCCTTGATATTAACCGTTAACCAGCTAGACTGGTTGGTATCGACCATTAGCCATCCACTCCACCGGCGAGGCGGGGTACCTCGATGCTGTCCGTTATCTCTTGGAAGCGCAGGCTGACGTAAACCGAAGCAGTGCCTTCGTTGCAAGGCTTCGGCGTGGTCCGTGGTGACCAAGAAAGGGGGTTTGCGACTCATCCAATGAGTGGGCTATGGATAGTTCACTGTGTTCGCGTCTCTTGTGTTTTCCTTCAAATAAATTAATAAATAAAGAAGTGAATAGATCAATAAGTAAATACATTGAAATATCATGAAATATCTGTATATAAACATATATATATGCACGCAAACATTTCATTTTTGTCACATATTATTCGTGTACATAGTACTTGTAAATGAATGTTTGTATGCACTGCACACATGCACACATGTATATGTATATGTATATGCGCAAATGTTTGTATGGAAACAATTGTACCTATGTATGTCTATGTATAAGCTAGAATTATGAATATACATGTGCACATGTATGCATGAATAAATGAATGGATAGATGAATAAATCGATTGATAAACAGATCAATACATAAATGCATAAATATACAATAAGTGAGTAAATCAATACAGCAAATAAATGTAATTACATATATGCATGCTGGCATTCTTAAACAAGAAGATGCAGGTATGATATCATGCCCTGTGGCACTGGCTGAGGTGCCCATGGCTACACCCCAGTGGGCGTGGCAGCGTACCGGGGTGACCTGGAGGCGAGGTCAATGGCTTATCGAAACAATGGTGGTTTAATGGGGTTTATTACCATTCATAATGCTTAATGATAGGGGATAATAAGCAACAATAATGGTTGATCAACAACTGGTTGGTGTTTCTAAACATTTCGATTATTTTCCCTAGTAATTATTAAGGAATGGTTGGTTGATTAATCTTTTTAATCTTTTTCATAGGGGTTGAAACCACAATTCAGACCATATTGAAAAGGATATCACATACCAATTGTAACTGGTTGGCTGGTTGGTTGGTGGACAATCTGGTGGCTTTGCGGGTTGGTTCTGTTATTTGGGGTGGTGCTATCATGCTTGTTGAGACCAATCTGCCATCACCCAATGATATCAGCCGTAAGCTGCTTGATTGCCAGAAGGTTCGTGAGCAGCTGAGCATTTTCCATAGCAAGAACTGTCTGCCCACCATAGAATCGATGGGCATCAACAAGCAGCAACTATGATATCAAGTAACAATTATGAACCATGAGGAACCAGTCTATTGAACCATACAAGTATTGTATTACTTTATCATGAACCATGGTTGCCAGCCAGTTCCAACCATGACAAGCCATCACCGAGCATGCACACGCAGAATCAACCGGTCCTGACTATGATAATTGGTGTGGCACTATTGACCAGTGTCTACATAGACTAACCATTACCAACGGATCATTGGCATACTCATCGTGATAATCTAAAGTTTACTGTCATTATGATTAATGGCACTCTTATTTGATGGATCATCCGAGCCATCATCAATGATTCGATTATACATCAAACGAACCTTTACTATCAACCATAGTAGCAACCACTACAACCAGTATCAACCACTTCATCAACCGTTACCCAAAAAACAACCATTATCCACCATGCTCCAGCCATGTGTTTATCACTCTGGTGCATGTTTCAATCATCATCCATCCTTCTCCAATCATTATCAATCATTATCCGCTATTAATATCATCCATCAATCATTATCAGTGCTTTGTTCAGCTCAAAGTCATCATCATCATCATCATCATCATCATCATCATCATCATCATCATCATCATCATCATCATCAATAACCATCCACCATATTCCCTCTTTGTTGGCTAGGTAAAATAATCATCATTATCAATAGCCAACCCACTTGCCCATCCACAATGGGAATATTCCAATGCTCATATTTCCCATGAACCATTATCCACCAACCATCTCCAGCCATGTTTTCATCAACCAGCCATTCCCCAACCATTCTCCCACCAACATCCCACCACTCTACTCCAACCATTCTCCACTCTACTCCCATGCAAGTTCTTCTTCCACCATCATCATTGTCCAACCATTCTCCTACCATCCACCACCCATCCTCCCCACCCATCTGCCATGGGCTTCACCTCAGATGCTGGACGTCTTGGTGGCCTCGGCTGCGGACCCGGAGCAGGCGTCGCAGCGCGGCTTCACGGCGCTGCACGGCGCGGCCTACGGCAACGCGGGCGTCGATCTGCTGCGGCGACTGCTGGAGCTGCGGAGCCACGTGGAGAGGCGCCGGGCGCAACGGGCGCGCAACGTAGGGAGGCTGGGAAGGGCTTGGAAGGTTGGGGAGTTGTGGTGGTTAAGTATACAGTATATGGATAATAGTGGGTGAGTAGAAGGGAAACTACTAGGATGACGACTAAGGGGAACAGAACTGGGGTAACTACCAGGCAAATGGATGCGAGTGGTAGATATGACTGTAGTTAAATGGCGAATCGAAACAAACTTAGAATTGGAGGGGTTACCACTTTGCAGTGATTGGAATATGTTTGAAGGACGTAAACGATGATGATTGTCAGTGATGGTAATCATTTTTGACCTTTGGTGACTTCAGCCTTGGTTTGAAGCTTCACCAACCTTGACAGTGATCAGTGATTGACCAACAGTTTGTATCTTCATCGCAGTGAGTTGTTGTTGGACCACGAGGGTGACAGACGCTGAGTATATGAGATCAGTCAGGCGTTGCCCATGGGTGTTTCTGCTAAGTCACCCTCACGGCTGGTTGTTGTTTCCAGGATTTCTCCATTTCCGGAGGCAGAGGACCCTCTATTCACAAAGACAGAGGATTCAACCAAGAGAGATGGGAGCTAGGTGTAGAGGTCAGTGACAAGTGTTATAACTAGCAGTTTCAGAATCATCATCCACTCGTAGTTGATTCTTTGTTGTTGGTTCAACCTGGTTGGAAGCACCTTTCAGCGAAACTGTAGAATCAAGCCACACGAATATCTGATTTGAAGACTGGACGTGCCCCTCTTCCAGCGGAATCCTGACAGGAGGACGGTACGTGGGAAAACTGCACTGTGCATCGCAGCTGAGAAGGGCTTCGCTGCAGTGGTGCAATGCTTGTTGGAGGCAGAAGCGGATACTTGATGGCAGTAGGAGTGCAGCCAGATGTTGGTTGACAGTTCTATTCTAGTTTTACCATCCATTCCCAGTGTATCACCAACTTTTTTCTTACAAATTACTGGGGTGGTTCTGATCAGCTCGTTGCAATGGCCTATTAGCTGCCAATACAGTTTCTGGATGGCTTAACCCACTTGGAAAAGCTATAAATGAAGCATCTTCAAGACATGACACCTGCGGGTTGCTTCGCACTACAGCAGTGAGACCCATTAGCTAGACGTGGGTAGAGCAGGGTGCCACGTGTACCCATGTTGTTAAGCACACAGTGATGGGAGATGAGATGGTGGTGTCCAGAAGGTCCAGGAGAATTCTAATGGCAGATCCATATTGATAAACCATCCATTTTGGGAGGTAAATCATCAGCTATTTATGGTATTGTATGCTTAAACTGGTGGGGGCTTATCAAGATGGATCTCCAGTTGGACTATCTCATCCAGGTTATTTTTATCACAGCGATGCTTGGGGATGGATGACTCCTTCCGTATGCGCTATGGGCTAGTGCCAGATATGACTGGCAGGTCGACATTCCAACAGCTCCACGAACAGTGTCAGGAGGGAAGCCAATGTTTGATGTCAACCGAAATGGATTCATTGGGGGTATCCGTTGGCACGCTTCGTTTAGTTTTGCCGGACTAGGCCTATTTGTTTCTATTTGCGATGAATCTATGAATCCATTGATTTGGGCTGAACATTGGGATTCGTCTATTACTATATTCTTAACCAGTTATACCGTTGATTCTCAACATTGAGATGGGTCTATTGCTCATAGGTTGAATCAACCAGGGCGCCATTTCTCTAGGAAGTGGAAGCGTCGTTGAGCAAGACCTCACCACTGCTGGCAGCTGCAGAACAAGGACATGCGGAGGCCAACGCGGTCACCAAGCATCCAAAGAAGGGGTAGTAGTGAACCCATCCCATCAGAGGCTGATTTGTTTATGGGATGTCGACAGCGGGTGGTACAGGGTTGTGACCCAGAACCACATGCCGAAAGATGGCGTTACACAGTTGCCAATTTGATGTCCCAAAGCTTAGCCAATGGCCATCCACACTTGGACCAATGGCTGTTGTTTTCGGTTGCCATCTTGATCTATCCACCAAGTAATATAAATTTGCTTCTCTTTCTCCCAGCTGGCTATGTGCCAAAATAATGGTACCCCAAGAACCACTGGTTTACAATGTATTCCCTGCAGGTCTGAGGCAGGTTTTCGATTCCCTCCTCAGCGGCAGGTCGTTGATTTACTGCTTCAAAGACAAGCAGAGGCGCAGGGCGGGTTGTTTCGTTGGTCGGTCGGTGGGTTGGTTGGTTGGCTGCTTGTTGTGTTGGTTTGCTTGTTTGCTGCTTATTCATAAATTATTCACCATTGATTAAGCATTTATTAACCAATAATAAAGCAGTCTTCACCATCAATTGACCAATACTTCCCTAGTGTGGTTGGTTATTCTTCATTGATTTACCAGCGTTAACCATGGATCAACCACGAGCTAACCGTCACCACAGATGGGTTGCTGGTTGATGGGTTGATCCTGCGGGGCGCCGGGGCAGGTGAACCGCAGGTCCATGAGGGGCTTCAGCGCGCTGCATGCGGCAGCGGAGAACGGCCAGTTGCAAGTGATGTCGCTGGATGTGACGCGCTGCGGTGGCTGATGGCTCACCCCGCGGATGATGACTGAGAATGATCATGGTTGATGATGGTCAATGCATGATGGTCAATGATTGATGTGAAATGGTGGATAGATGGTGGTTACATGGTGTTTAAATGGTGGATAAATGATGGTTGACGATGGTTCGGGATGGTTGATGATGGTTACTAATGATTTCATGGTGCTTAACGATGCTTTTAGTGAACTTGCCACGCGCTTTTTTGCCACACTCATGACCCTTGAGAGAACTGATGTTCGCTGTGCTAAACTGAGGTCCCCAAAGTTCCCAATGGTTCTTCTGTCGCTGAATTACACTGGTCGATGGTGATAATGGTGATAGTGGGGACAGTAAATGCCAAAGAGAATGACGGCTATTTTGTGCATTGAGAATATCAAAAGCAGGGAGCTTGACAAGAACTAAATGATAGTGATCAGTGATATATATATATATACATACAAGCCCTGATGCTAGCTGCGATGCTGACAAAGAGGTTCAGGATACCAAGTACGACAGCGATATTAACTGTACAGTGATGTTGCTGGCAACAGTGTTCACCATCACTCTAGTGACAATAGATGTATCCAGACACAGTGTATGCATGAATTATGTAACCCAAAAATTGGTGGGTCATCTCTTCAAATACAACTATGGCAGCCTTCATACACCAACTTGCTTCCTTCACATTTTGCTCACCAATCGTACAGCATTATCCATGATTCCCATTTTGCCTGTTGACCTCTGGGTATTAGCTAGTGCTTGTAACATCATGTACTGCTCAGCCATTTTTGCTCAACTATAAGGTGAATCACTGGGTATCAGCTAGTGCTCAGCTTGTGTTAGTACTACTTTGCTCAGCCATCATGTTCGTAATCATAATAGTAGTAGTACTATTGTCAATGTACTTACTAATAATGTATGGTGTAATTCATATTACTAATAACTATATGGCTATATGGTGAATCATTACTAGTAGTGTAGCTAATATTAATCCATAATAATCCATAATAGTAGTTGCCCATATAAAATTAGTAGCTATATAGCTATATGGCTATATATTTGCCTCGTTGCCCAACGATTCTCCATGCTTGGTGGCTAACCTTGGCCTCGTGGACGCACTCCCATAGGCACCAGCTGCTGGCTGCCCGGGCGCACCTGGACAGCGTGGCGCATGCGGAGGACGAAACCTGGACGCCGCTGCTGTGCGCTGTGGGAAATGGACACCGCGAGGCGCGCTCGAGGTGCTCACCCTTGGGCAATCCACAACCTGGAAGCAAAAAATCACCATATTTTAACAGAAAAACCTCATGATGAATGGTGGATTTACTGGTGGATTTTCCACATCCCAGAGCTGGTGCTTACAATGAAGGGCCCTCAGCTGTTAGTGAACTTAGGTTAGTTCGCAGCTGGAGAACTACCGACCATCGACGAATCCCAGATGCAAACCAACCCTGGCCGAGTCCCAACCGCGAAGCCATCAGCTTCACTTTCAGCGCTCCGCTTCGGCGTCCACCGAGTGGTACCCCGGTTCGGTCCCCAGCTTGTCATCCTGGCAACTGAACCAGCCATCCTGGTCTCAAGTTACCAAGCAGCTTGCCATCCTAGCATATCAACTTACCCAGCACTACCTGAATGTGTAGCTGGAGTTAGTTCCATGGGATATTCCCATGGCTAAAACCCCTAGGAGGTGGCTGAACCAACCCCGAACTAGCCATGGCTTCATGTCAGCAGGGAGTACCACTTCCAGTGCTTTCCAGGCAGTGGAACTGCTACTCAGTGCTGGAACTGTGAGCCAGGCGCGTCAGCGTCCAGCTGGTTGTTGTTATTGAGGCCCTATCAACTGTCATCCTCAAAAGAGGCCTATGTGGGGGATATCTAGGGGAAAAGGTGGGGGGATATTTCCATGATGGTTTTTGGGAAATCTTGGCATGAATGCAGCCAACGAAGCGTTAGATCGTAGATCGAAGTGGGCACGCAACCAAGATACAGAAGTCTACAGTTGACTGGTGAGCCACAAGCCAAGCTCTTGGCAATGGGGGATGTACCTTTTGAGGCCAGGCAAAAAGCTAGCAAGAGTATCCCCTCCAAAAAACCTCACATCACCAAAGATCAGCATAGATCACGATAGATCACCATAGATCTCCTATGGGTGCGCAGGAGGAGGCCGGCAGAGCCTTGCGCCTGGCCTGTAGCGGTGGTGATGCAGCGCTGGTGCGCAGCCTGATGGCGACGACGAAATTCCCCGGTGGACCACTCTGTTGCGCCGCCAGCGCTGGACATGTCGAGGCCAGAGTTGCTGGGGTTGGTCAAGCAGCTGGGAGGCCATGGGGCCATACCATTGTAGTTGACTACCAGCTGATTGAGAACGACTACTATGTCAAGCCTATCAGCTGGGAGGTTATAACCTACTTGATTCTACTTGATTACGGCCAGCTGATTATGTTACAACTAACCTTCAGCATGGTTGGTGAGGTAGCACCATAGCGGGGAGCTGTATCCAACCCATTCAGCTGCTCAGATTGTCTCTGCGCTCCTGGAATCCCATGATGTGGATCTGGAGGCAGGGCGGTGTGGCTGGTGGCAGCTTGGTGAGATCTGCTGGCCTTTCTTGGCGGCTCGGAATTTGCGGGTTGGTTGCTGGGTTGCTTGAATGGTTGAAATGGTTGGAATGGTTGGAATAGTTGGAATGCGAGGAGTGGTTGGTTGGTTGGTTGGAATTGTTGGTTGGTGATCTCCAACGCCAGGAGTCACTCTCCGATGACCGAACTCCTTTGTGTTTGGCCGCTCAGGCCGGCCATTTGGAGGCGCTGGGATGCTGCTGTTGCTGCATCTTTCTGCTGTTTCTTTATGTGGTTGTCGAATTGTCGTGATGGTGGTGGTGTTGACCAACATCCAATTGAGGCAACTTAGATATTCACATTATTCAACATTCGACAACATTCAATACTAACCACCAACATTATCCAACCAACCACATCAACCTCAAGCTGGTGAGGTGCAGCATCCATGACCTTTCTGGCAGCCCCATTTGGCGTAGCCAGGTGGTGTGCTTGCTGCTGCAAGCCCGCGCCAACGTGCACAACGGTCCCTGCAGTGCCGTTTTCCGCACGCCTGCAGCTGACCTGGCGCGCCAGGAGGGGCATGTAGAGGCACAGCTGCGCAGCTGGGAGCCATGGGCCAAGGTTCAGGATGGCCGCGAGGGGTTGAACCTGGCGAGTCATTTATAGATCATGTAACTTATTTGATAAGCCTTTGCCATTTATAACTTATTCAACCATTGTTTCGCAACAGTCACCATGGTTAAGTCAGTGAAGTCCATGTTGACTGGTTGATAGACTATAATCCACAAATCTTGACCATGATGAAAACCATAATGAAGCGTTATTGACCACTATCAACTGCTATCGAACATCCTCATATAATCGAGAGCAACCAATCATAATTATGCAGCATCAAGCTTGCATGACAACCCAAGTGTTGCGGAGATTTGTCGGCCACTATTGACTATATTCAACATGCTTGACCATCATCAACCATTCTTGACCACAATGGGTGCATCTGAGTTTGGCTAATATGGGGGGTGTGGGATTAGTTGCTCATGGGCACCAGGTGTTTTGGCACTCCCACGGTAGGAAAAAAGGCTTTCGTCTTTTCTCCAACAGCAAATTTTGCTTGCTATGATTTGTTATGGGCTCTTTAGCCCAGATTAGGTCATGTGCAGTGCAGCTTTGCCGCATTCTGCTTCCAGGGTTCCGGAGTCCGAGGTTTGTGGTCAAACCAGGGTGGGTTTTGGAAGGTTCAGAAGAAACCGGGGCAGCGGGCTTCGGAAGCTTCCTGTGCAGCATCCACATCGTGTTCCACGGGGTTCCGGTGAAGCATCATCCAGCTAGGGTTCCCCAAGGTGCAACAGGGCCACCATTTGGCAGCACTTTGTTGTCGTGAATCATAGTAATCAATGGTGGCCAGAGCACTGCGTCTCCCGAGTCAAAAACAACAAGTTCGCACATAGATGCCATTTTCAAAAGTGCCAAAGCTATCATGCTGTTGGTGATCGCACTTGAGTCTATTTTTCGAGGGGTTTTTGATGAGTCATCTCAACAAATTGGTTATCACCCCAGTCAAAGGTGAGTTTGGCCAATTTTGCCCAACCCATTTTTCAAGAACATAACAGAATGGACACGGGCATGTTTGGATCATCCATCGCCCTGGTCTCCCCCTTGGCCCTCGAATTCCCATGGTGCCAGGTGATGCAGTTGCTGGAACAGATTGCCCAAGATCGATTGCAGAGAGAGAAAATGCGTCTGAGATTTTGTTGGCTCGAGGCACAATCTCTGAATTGATGAGAAATGATGCTACATTCACAGGAATTGGTGATAAATGATGCTAAATTAAGAGGAATTGTGATGCCAAATTAATGGGAATTGATGAGAAATGATGCTAAATGGTGTTTCGACCCGGGGTTTGAATGGTTGAATGAATGATTAATGATGGGCAATTGTTGATGATAAATCTTAGAATGTGGGACGCTCACGAGAGCGGACATCAACCTAAAAGCATAAGGGGTGCCACCAAGCAATGACACAACGGGCAACCCACTGATGCCACACGCCTTCCTTCGCTTTCAAGTGACGAGTATGGATGCATAGCCATGATCAAATGGTCCGTGATTGGCGACTTGTTGTGATGGTCCTTGTAGAATTCCGGGATCACCAGCAAGTCCGGGCGCAGGAGTTCTGATTGCTGCTCAGCAATTTTGAAGAACCCAACAGTCGATGTTAACACCGGTGATTCAACCATGGAAAAACCGCCGAATCACCAGTTGGTCAATACGGTGACCAGTGGATGCAATGGTTCATGTTTGTGAGCGCCATGACCGACATCACATTTCATGTCACCAAATTGGCTGATATTCTGCAACCGTGTGCTGGACATTCAGAATATCAGGCTAAAACGTAAGAAATAATGTGCACGGGATTATTGCAACCCACTGACTTATCATTGTTGTATCCTTTTTGTATCCATTGTCACACCATTTAACAACCAGTGATCAAACATTATTTTTTATTTATTCTCGATTCATCAACCATTCATGATCAGTAACCATCAATTAACCATTCTTTTTTGATTGTTGTTGGTTGCCAATAGCTAGTCAGCCCTACAATTGCCAACCACAAAACTTCCTGGTGATCAGCACTGGGTCCTGTCATCATCATCACCACCATCACCATCACCATCATCATGATCCGACAAAAAATCACAACAGGTAATCATCAACTAGAATAGGTATACCGGAAGAGCTATGACTCCAGGCATGACCCCCCGGGTATGTCCCTCCTTAACGGTTGCAGGGGCCCGGGATGCCCCCAGCGGATGCTGCGCTGTGAGGCCATGGGCTTCGATGCCCCAGTGCTGCGGGACCAGGACCATCAGTGCGGCTTCATCCATCGCTTGGATGTGCCACTGGGATGAAGCCGCAAAGGGATCACAAGTGACAGCTGTGGGTTGGTTGGTTGGTTGGTTGGTTGGTTGGTTGGTTGGTTGGTTGGTTGGTTGGTTGGTTGGTTAATAAGCCTTAATAAGCAACAATGGTAGGGATATACTATCTATAACTGATTGGTTGGTTGGTTGGTTGGTTGGTTCGTTCGGGTGGTTGCAATCTTCGAATCAGCAACAAAAGATGGTCAAGCAACCTCGACGATGGGGGGACAAGAGAGGGGAACATCATTCCTAAGCTGTGGTTGGGGACCTGGAGATCATTGCCACTGTACCATGTTTTGGTGGTGACGGGAGGTACTTTTCATTCCTCAACTGACATGTGATGATTTTTGCCAAAGGGAACCAACTCAAAGCACTTAAGACTTAGCCAATGACAGAGTGGAGACAACAAAGCAGTTGGCCCTTCGACTCATTGTGGTGTATCTGTAAGGACTTGGGAACATTCCAGAGATCTCAAAGGTGACGATGCTGTTGGGAAGAGCACCACTGTTGGGTGTGCGGTGTGAGACAATATCTTTTGACACTCCAAATTCGAACGGCGCAAAGTCCAGGATTTGAAGCGTGTGGAACCAATCAACCACTTGTGATTGACCATATTTTACTAACCATTCTTCACATTATTATCCATACAACCCCAACCAACCAAACTGACCATGTTGGAGGTCGCAACCAACCAATCCTGTTGTCATACTGTCCCAAGGCCTTCCAGTGGTCTCTTGCTGTGCGGCCTCACCTATGAGGCGACGATGTGAAATGGTGCTGATAGCAATGGCGATGCTGAGGGTGGTTGCTAGCGAATGACAAGCGACCCGAATAGGGGACATGGCGGTACAAATGATGATAATGATAGTAATTAATGCTGCTGCTGCTGCTGCTGCTGCTGCTGATGATGATGATGATGATGATGATGATGATGATGATGATGATGATGATGATGATGCTGATGCTGCTGCTGCTGATGATGATGATCATGATGTTGTTCATGATGATCGTCAAACACAATAGGGATTATGATCATCACAATGATGATGGTTGACCCTGTGCAGAAGCTGGTGAGCCAAGTGGCTGTTTGACCTGTGGCCTTCCCATGCGCAGTACTCAGTTGGTTGGTCATCGCGGTTAATGAATGTAGCACTCTGATAAGCTAACCTGGTTGCATGGAGACTCCACCATTTTGAATGCTTTACCTAAAAAAGCATGGTGATTTTAGGCTTCCAGATGAGTTTGCCAGAGGGCAATCATCCCAATCTCTTCAGCTGAATAGTTCGATGGGTTTCCATTCAATGATCGTTCTAGTCCATTTTTTTCATTCAATGATCATGTCCACCATCGTTCATGGCAATCCTCCGCGATGGTAGAGGCTTACTACGACCTGAAGCTCCAGCTGTCGACCGGTCGGATCCGTCGTGACTACCTGGTGCTATGTCACGGATTTCTCAGCTCGAGCCGTCACGAAATCCGAGCGCGGGTGACATGGAAGGCGCGGTCTGGGTGCGCTGGTGTCAGTGGAGTGTGGACAAAAACAAGCTGGGCTCTTTCATTTTTTACACTTTTGATATCTATTTTTAGAATTTGTGTAGACAGTTGTGCAAATATATATAATAATGTATATATGTAAATATTATATGTAGATGTATGTACAGCAATTCTATGCATTGATTCATATTTCTTTGCTTTTGGTTTCTTTCAGCTGCCTTTCTTTCTGATATTCAGTCAGAGCGGTTTTTTGGTATCACTCATCGATAATGCTTAATCAGCAATTATTGGATTAAATGTTTCTGACGTCGTTCAGCTTCGGCGGGGTTCGCAATCCTGTGAAGACTCTTGGCGGGATAGTCTTCATCAGCAGTTTCATCGCTGTGTGAGGGTAGCGGCAGATGTACCAACGACATGTGGGATGTATTCACTATAATCTGGTAGTTATGCATCGTAGTGAGCCTGGTAACTTACCAACTGCTATCATGATTGTCATGGTCACCCTGATATCCCCGGTGTATGCAATTGGTTCTTGCAACTGGCAGCCTCAGTTGCATTGCAGGAGGGCGCAGATGCAGGGCCCAGTCGTTGCGGTCGAGGAAAGATCAGCGTGACGTATCTTCGCGGCAGCTTGGCGGCGGCGTGGCTACACAAGCACCAGGCAGGGCTATCAGCGCAAGATTCCCGTAGTCGAACACTGGTTGGTTAATGCTTGGTGAATGGTTGGTGAATGGTTGCTGAATATTGGCTGATTAGCAATGGCTGAGTAACAATGGTTTCAAGGGGTTTTGGAAGCTATTCAAATGTAGGCGCACGAGCCGTACATGTTTGCCACATGAGATCAGTGCAAGCCAGCATTTGCAGAACCAAGGGTGGATCTGAGTCTGGACTTGAGTACTCCAAGTTATCCGGAACAAAACATCATCCACTGGGGAAAGCGCCGTTGACGGGACGGGGGTAACCCTGGCTATGGACATTTCCAGGTTGCAAAACTGGCCAAACTGTTGGCCCTGGCTACCCACATGGATACCGAAGCCACTAGCATTGCTCATCAAATAATCCCCCCTTGGCACCCAAGAAATGGCTGCTGTTGATCCTTGCTGTTTGCAAGCTGCGGCCAGGCCGCTACCTTCTTAGACATCAGTCTGGGTACGGGAAGGCGTCATCAGATACGATCCCACCTGGCCTTCATTGGACATGCCGTGGTATGCGACAGCAAGCTCCTTGACAAAACCTTGGTGTTGCCTCACTGTTTCAAAGATCATCAACAGCTCGGTAATACAAAATCAGCTCGTAGGTTCGTAGCCGAGTAGTCCTTCAATCTTTCTTCCACCCAGCGGTTCCCGTCATACACACCTGACTCAGCAGTTTGGAAAAGGTGCCTTACATGGGTTCTATTTCAGGACCTGAAAATCTTCCACCCACAAATGAAGTGCATGAGGATATGCTTCGGGAACACTCGATGGTTCACACCTCCGATCACTTCCCGACTTGATGGGACGCTGCACCCGCCATTGCCATGGCCCTAAAATGCAACAAAATCAACGCGTTGAACAATGATTCACCAATAAATCCAACACGTTTTGATCAATTTCGATCATGTTTCTTTTTCCAACAATGATTGCCCATTACCTAAGCTAACCACTAACACCCCATGAAGCTTTCACCAACCACCCCAAAACCATCATGAAGTCAGCCATGTATGAAGTTTTCACTGAGCCTTCCCTGACCATTGCAACCTCAACCATTGCAACCAACCACTGCGCAGCTTCCGAGGTACTGTGCCGAGGACACCTTTCGTCGAGATGCTCGGACTCTCTGCCCTCAGAACTGCCTCCTGGCGGAGCGGCAGTCGGGGAACTGCGCAGTAGAGCCGAGAGATGCCCCGAGTAGCAGAGATTTCTACACGTATGAATATGGGTGTTTCTCAAGCCATAGGGGTACCCCCAAATCATCGAGTGATTAACCATTTATAGTACTGAACCAAGCATTTTTTGGGGTCCCCAATTTTAAGAAACCATCATATACCTATGATGTAGACAAGTAAATGATGAACAAACATGAGTATTTATATGCATGTATGTATAGATATGTATTGTATATGTAGGTAAATGCGTATGAAGGATTCTGCAGATATGCAAGTGCGTTAGATATCTGACATATCGTAGACCAGTCGCCCTCCCACTGATCCCCTTTTCAGCAAGCGTGTCCCACCAGCAACAATGGTTGGACCCAACCAACGTGTTGGTTGATCATCATTGACTATTGCCAGTCGCTACAAACCAACGGACCAATGAACTGAACAGTATGAATAATGGTTATCATCCATCCTATTATCAATTCTTATCCCTACTTGATTATATAACCACAATTATTATCATAGCCATTGTCAACCCGTCGTTGTTTGTGTGCTAGCCATTATGAAGTATTGTTCTCATACTACAGACCATCATTGACCACTACCAGCTGATTTTATGATGAATCATGGTTACTCAACCACGAGAATGATGATTGGCCAAGCCATTACTGTAATTAGCCCGTCAAAACTTATGATTTTCTATTCCCAGCTGACCGACGATGGCTAGTAGCTACCATCAACCTATGAACTTTTTGTTAGCCGTTATTACTGTAATCATTCTAGCTAATTATTCAGCATTTTTGATCAGCTTTATTCATGATGGTGATTAGGTCTACGTTATTTTCAAGAAGCTCTCAACAACCAGCATTATCAACCATTCTTGATCCTTGTTTACCACGAGAATTTATCAGACCATTGTTAAGAAACAGCCATGACTGTAGATGATGTTTTATGAGTGTATGCTGGGCAGTGTTGCCCAACACTGCTGAAACATTATTCATCATTATTCACCATTCTAAACCCTTCTTAGCCTGCATTGATCATATGGTGGTTTCTTAAAATAGGGGTATCCCTAAATCATCCTTCATTGCAACCATTGACAGTAATGATCCATCCATAGCTTTTGGAGTCCACTCTGGCTTGAGAAACCACCATTTAGTTTCTTACCCATCATTGTCATTGGTTATCCCCTATTCCAATCCCCTAAAAACGTCATCAAAATCATTAAAAACCATACTTATCCCGAACAATTTGGCCCAACAATTCATGGGTTTTCAATTTACGAGTAATGATTTTTCTTGGCGGCTATACAGGACACTGATCCCCAAATTGTGCATATGCAAAAAATTGAACAATCGCAAGAACACTTTTAGCGGTGGTGCATTCTTTTCATATCCTTCGCCTCCCCCGTGAATGTCCCTGGCTGGGATGTTTTGGACCATGTTTCCGCAGGGCTCAAATTGTTTCTGGAAGCACAAAGGCGACCACATGCCCCAGATGGTCTTGATGAGAAGGGCGTCATTTCGCGGCGCCCGAGCTCTTCTTGAAGCAAAAGTCCTTTAGCAGTTGAGACTTCCCCTTAGAGAACCTGAGAAGATCAGCAGGAGTCGCTTGAGACGACGCAGCAAGGGATGTCGAGGACGCGAGGATCTCGAAGCAGGACTGCAGCAAACGAAGAGTCTCTACACTGCAGCTGTGAAATAGATGAGCAAATAAGTGACGACATACCCCAGGTCAAGCAGCGCTATGCTTCATGATTCTGAAGCATAGCGGCACCAGTGGATGTGTTGCTTGACCTTGGGTACGTGGTCACCTATTTGAACGTCTGGTTTCAACACGGAAAGTTTCAGACGACGCGGCCAAGGGAGCGCCTGATGGGACCGCGACCCGAGAGCCTTCCGTTCCGTGACCTGCAGCTGCCGAGGGGACAGCGCAGGATGCTGAGTGCAGTGCCAGCTGGATGCGTGAGATTTGTCGATGAAAAAGGACAAAGCTGTGCAGAAAGCAGCAAGACTTCCACCTTCAAAACAAGCTCTGGCCAGGATAAGATCTTCGATTGACTGCAAGCATTGATACGGGTCCCTAGCAACATGGAAACGGGCTCGTTTGCTTGAGAAAGAGACAGCCAGGCGAAGGTCGTGAGCGTTGGTTTGGCCAGTCCTCAGCCATGAGCTTGACAAAGGCCAGTACGCTGAGTTTTAGTGTTTTGTGCCTTGTTTCTCCGCGTGAGTTCTATCCTCAAGCATCTACTCAGCTCAGTGATGCTCAGTGGCAAAGAGCTGAACATGAGTAAGCTTGAGAGTTTCACCCCCGCCAGACGTTGGGTCCGACCAAATCCATGGGAGGTTTTGGTCGAGTAAGTGTGTTCTGAGCTTCGTGTCGAAGTGACAAAACAAAAGGTTGATGTGCAGCGAGAACCTCAATGTGAGATCCACAATCCAACGAATGACATGGCAGCAAAACACTGGCGGGACCAGGGTGGTACAGGTAGCGCAGTTCTTCACATATAATATTCATATGATAAGCAAGCAAACGCCACCATATAAACGGACCATTGGAGTTCGGTAAGCAGGGCCATGGTTATACCAACCAGGCAAGTTCAAGCCATAGTTCACCACACGCGTCAGCAGGTTCTAGTGGTTGCTTAGAGTTATCCCCTATCATGAACCATTCCAATCATTGTCAACTCCATGACTCACTCACATGTACCAGCTATCGTTGGTTAATTAACAATCAGTATCCCCTATTATTCACCATCATCATCATTCACCCAGTTTATAAACCACTGATATCCCTCATTATCTTCCATCATGAATCTTAGTATCCCTATCATTCACCATCATAACCATCACAATCCCTTATTGTTCACCATTATTCTCCCTTATTATCCCCTATTATCAATCATTAGTATCCCCTATCATTCACCAATATATCACCCTAATGCTATCATTATATCATCCCTATTATCATTATCCCCTTTCCTTCACCATCATAACCTCATAGAGCTGATCTTTCACCCCCCGCGAACCGCCACCGCCACCGCCACGGCCTCACCGGGGTTCCCAGGGCTCCACCGCTACGGCCTCTCCCTGCCCGCAGCGGCTGCAACGGCTGCGCCGCAGTTCAGTGCGCCGCTGCCCGAGGCGCTGGCTGCGGGGCTCAAGGAGCTGCTCCGTGGGGACGAGTGGTGCTGGTGAAGTTATGATCCACGAAATGGGAACCAGCTCTTGTGCAAGCAGGTCAACATCCATGGTTCTTGACCATCAATGCCCTATGCTTGTTGGTGAAGACTGTGATGAATGGAGTAGGATGGACCGCAGTGAATCAATGCCATCAATCTTGACCATGGCTGGGCCCACCAAGGTTGGGAACCAGCAAGGGTAGTTTGAAGCCTTTGATCAGTGGGTGGTAGACTCAACTACCATCAATGGGCATTTTAGTTTTTCAAATGATTAAGCCTTTGATCATTTTCGATCTGATGGGAATAGTTTTCCCTATCATTTTTTCAGCATCAGTGGGTGGTAGACTCCAACCTCTCAGGCGGGGATTTTCGCTAGGAGTTGCACGGCAAACGACCTTGTGACAGAGAAGTTCTGAAGCGGCACATGTGGTGACGGATGTTGATCAGCCCCCGGGGTCCATCTGGGCAACTGCACCTGGGACCACCTTGAGCAATTCCACTGCACGAACTGGGAACGTAACGTCACTGGCACAAGAGCAGGACACTTTGGTATTTTCAGGGCTGGTAACATAGGCATAAGTCATGTGGCACATGAAATTTCAGCACAGTGGAGGTATGTTTATGATCTCGCTAGTAAGTCTACTGGATGGTTAAAACTTTGTTTATGAATTCCGAAGGCTGAAGGGACCTTTGTCCTGAGCGGTTCTCCTGGCAAGGCATCTTGTAGTGCTGCCTTCGCTTCGTTCCTGGCGTTCGCTTTAAGGGCGGCAAAGGATCCTGTCTTGACAGAATCACAACCTAAGGGATGGTGAAATTTACCGCATCCTACGCCTCGGCACCAGCGTTCCAACCCCTGAATCATGGGTCATGGGATGATTCCAGCGGCATAAAAAGCTGCGGCGCGGACGGAGATTGTGCGTTTTGGCCCTGCCATCCATAGATCACAGCTGAGCGTAGGCCTTGATCTTCTGAATCACTAACCATGGCCATTGGGAGTCGCATGATTGACCATCATCCATTTCGATCCATTTCCATCCATTTCCCTCATGGTTAGCTACCATCAGTAGCCATTATTGTTATAGCTACCGCTGGTCACCAAGCAACGCTGAGGCACTTCGAGGCTCATCGTCCGACTCATCGACTCTGGTGATCAGTACGCTGTGAAACCGGAGAACCTCAGGACGGGTTGTAGGGTATTAGGGGAAAACGTGATAAGTTACTGTTGAGTCAAGTACTTATCAGTTAGTTTTTAAGGAGCTATCTATATGGATCTATAGAAGTTACTTGCTAGTTTCAAGTTCTTGATGTTTGTCATCCCTGTTAGTAGAAGCCAGCTTATTCATCATCTTGCTCGTGCAAGTTATAGATATTGATGTTTGTTATTCACAGTATGAGTTGCAGCTTATCGTCCATCATGACCCAGCATCCAGTTGGAAGAGTTGCACGACTCTGACCTGTTCCAGTCGTTGATGCAGATGTTTCTGTGGCATCAACGCCAATTGCTGAGCCAGTCCTGCACAGTTCTTGCAGCAGCTTGCATCGCTTGCATCTCATGGGAATCAAGTACCTCGACCCCACAGAATTGATGGCTTAGCTTAGCAAAAATGAGAATTTTCGGTGGTTAAAAGGTACCACTTTTGATAGGAAACATCCAGATGTGTGGAATGTGATTCATGGTGGATATATCCAGGCAAATTATAACAGTGCTGTACCCCTTGCTGCCATTTTGCAGTGATTTGTCAGTTCACCATGGAGCAGCAACATCACAACCCCCGCATATCAGTCTAGCAGCATAGTGTTCATCCATCTACTGGGTGGTAAATGGGAGGGAGCTATGGAGCCAGGGGTATCCCTATGGCCCTTTAAAAGGGAGCAAAGGAGCTACCAGGCTTGAGATCTCAACCAAAATGAGATCAAAAAATGCAAAATTCGACTCGGATGCCAGGGGATGAGGTATTCGAGTGATAATTTCATGCATCCACCGCTTCGTGCCAGCCTTCCGTAGACCTTGGTAGTTCTCTGTTCTCCACCCACCGGTGGTGTGAGATTCATTCGTTGGTTTCACACCGAGAACCGTCCGCAGAGGAGCTACCAGGCGGGTTCGAACCAAATGCTAGTCGACTTATTCACAGATTTGCTTGCTTACTTATTGATGCATTTGCGCACTTGCACATCCCAGGCCCAAGCTGCAACCGTCAATGTTTGTAACCCTGGCCTATCTGAGATCGATGAGTGATGGCACTCATCCATGCTTCTTCCTGCATTCGTTGAGTTCAACTGATCTGGTTGGTGGTTTTGAAATCTTCGGCAAAATTTCCCCATGCCTGTGAGGATGATGGTTTCGCACGGAGCAGCACGTTTTGGGCCTGGGCACTATTGACCACTATTAACCACTATTAACCACTGTTAACCACTATTAACCGCTATTAACCACTGTTAACCACTATTAACCGCTATTAACCCCAATAAACAACACGTTCTTCTTGGGCCTGGGCAAGTAAGCAGCAAGCAGCACTTCTTTCGCAACTCATCGACAGGACAACTCAGGAGGAGGCCAACGAGCTCATGGGCAGCGAACTGGAGGCGCGCCAGTTGCTGTTGGTGGTATGGTGCCATTGATGGTATCGTTATCATTGTTACTATCATTATTGTCAGTAGTAGTGGCTGTAGTAGCTGTAAGTAGCTGCAGTAATTGTTCCTTGTTCCTTGTTCCTTGTTCCTTATTGTTCCTTCTTCTTGTTGTTGTTGTTGTTGTTGTTGTTGTTGTTCTTGTTGTTGTTGTTGTTGTTGTTGTTGTTGTTGTTGTTGTTGTTGTTGTTGTCGTTCTTGTTGTCGTTCTTGTTGAATCCTACATTTCGGGGAATGTTCATCCGTGGGATGCAGGCACCATGAAGATGTGGCAAGCGCTTCACTGCTTCACCAGCTTGGATGATGAACCCCTTGCCTGCGCAGAATGAGCGACATGTGAGTGCAACATGTGCGTGGACACATGTTTGACCTTATGGGGATCATCCCTTAGGGTCATGGTGAACAATCATTCATCACCTCTGAACCTCTGTGAGCGCAGCTTTAATGTCTTCTTGGATCGATTATTGCCGACGAATCACTGATGAACCGGGACCTCCACTAATCCCTCCTGGAAAGCCCATTCCAATGAATACACTCTAATCCTCAACCAAGCTTTAGAGGGGTTCAGTATGGTGGATTAACCATGACTTCACCAATGATTCTTGCAACCACGATAAACCACGATTGACCATGCTTAACGGTGCCCATTATTAACCACCATTACTGGCCACTTGATGAATGGCGGATGTACGCTCTGGGGCGATGCTTCCAGGATGTGTCGATCTACAACCCGGCGCTTCAGTCCGAGGTGGAACTAGTGGAACGGTGGTGAGTTGAGTGAGTGATCGTCATCCCCCAACCGTTCCGGTGATAGTCAGCCAACCGACGCCCAAAGCATGCCAGTTTGCAGCCCATTTCATGGAAATGGACACGCCAATATGAATCACAAGAGGTTGAACAAAGTTGCGACTGGCATTTTCGATGTTCTAAATGTTCATGCAGTAAGGTTTTGACGTAAATGTTCAAGGTTGCCGTGATCAATCCAGAGCCCAGTTCGTCGCAACATTCACATGAAACGCGCCAATGTCAAGAACTGCTTCTCCGGTGAATTTTCCGAACCAAAATAGTTGGACTCTCCACTGCAAGAAATCGCTTGCTAAGCAGTTTCCCTCAGCTGCCCCTGCTTGATTAGTTTCCAGTGGTTTCAGAGTTGCTAGTTCAACCACTAAGCATGAATGAAGCATCTATGATCCGGTATCAACAATTGATAAAGCATGAACGGAACCATGAACATGAACCACCAATGAACCATTAGTTCATTATTATCGCACATGGCAGTGGGTCAAAACCCCGTACCCCTGGTTCCCCTATCATTAACCATTGTTTTCCCTTTCATTAGTTGGTTATTGACCACCATTATTGGTTAATTAATATTGACCCATAGCCACATGAATTCATCATGTTCACATCACACCCACCAGTCAGCCCCTGCCATGCGGCAACGACTTGCCCCAACTTCCGCAAGGCAGCCAAGTTGCGAGAGTCCGGGAAGCTGGACGACCTGCAAAACGACCCCGAGCTGAAACCCATCTTCGAGGAGAGCAGCAGCTGGAGGTTTCTGAAGCCATCGCGGGGTACCCCAAGCCGTTGTGGTTGGTTTATCGATGGTTAACAACGGTTAATAATGGAAAATTAATGTAAATGATAGGGGGATTATGAGCAATACTAGTGGATATACCAACTAGAATGGTTGGAGTTTATTAGTATAAATGGTTGATAAGTAGATGATTGGGGGGTTACCCCTATTTTGAGAAACCACCAGTTGCACCCAGTTGGAGTGGGAGGATTGAAATGACCATGAGACTCAGTACTTCAGAATCCGAGCTCAATCATGATTCACAACGTTTGATCTCTTGCCGTGGATGGTTCGTAGATTCGTAAATGATAATTCATCATTGGTTTGGAATGGTTCATCATGGGTCAGGGGTGGACACTGTTGGGCATCATGATCTTCCACCTCTCGAGAGACAGTTTGCTGACCGCCCGACGATCTTTCGTGACCTGTGCTTGCTCGAAGAAACTTGTGTGTGAAAGATTTTTTTCACTAGCAACAAAGCAGATTGCTCAGGCGCATGTCCTCTCTGATACTCTCAGCAACGCAAACGCAACTTCCCGAGATTTATCCGAGTTCAAAGAGATTGTGATAACTGAGTGATTGCATCTCAGCAAGATCATTCAGTTTCGTTGGCAGGTGGTTGGGAGGGAGCGATTCGGAACCATGGGTTTCCTTACAGCGCTTTAAGGGGGGAGCCAGGCCAGGAGCTATCAGGAGTGCCTTACGCAAATGGTAGCCTTCACCTCAAACATCTATGGCAGAGCCTGTCTTCATAGGTCTGAAGCCCAAGCCTTGTGGCAGCCATGGCGGCCATAGCGGCCATGGCCGTTTTGCCGGCGATGGCAACGCTGGGTGGTGCCGAGATGCAGGTCACGTTGGCGGAAGCCATGCCTGGACCCTTGCTACCGCCCTGCGAGAATCAGGAGATCCCCCTGGCAGAGGACGGGGGCGAGCGATGACGAAGTGGGACCCGGGCTGATGGTTGAAGTGCTGGCCGGGCGCCTGTCTGGTGACGATGGGCGAAATGAAAATGATGGCTATGATTGGCCAGAAAAATGTAGTATTATACAACCAGTACTAACATATACACACACACAGATATACATATATATATATATGTATATATTATACATACAGATATATAGATTGATAGGAGTTCAAAATGGTTAACAGTGGTGAATAGTGGTCTAGTAATGGCAAGCAAACTCAACTGGGTTTCAAGTGATGCCAGGAATGCCCTTCATCTTTCTGGCAACAGTTGCTTGGTGCTGGAAGTGGATTCTTGTGCTGCCTTGGGATGTAAGGATCATGTCAGCGCGGAGGTATAGTGCCTTCGCCTCACATGTTTGGAGATTTGATGTGTGACATCAACTTTTTCGTGTCCAAAAGCTTTGGTTGATCATCCTGGAAGTCAAGTCAAGTCGTACAATCCAATGTAGGAACACTAAGCAGTCCCAAGCAATCGAATCAAGCCGATTCCACTCATAGGTATTGATCACTATATTGAGATCCCCAGTTGCTGTTTTTGCCGACTTACCTGTTGTTGTCCAGAAACGGGTGGTTCCCAAGGCAATATCATAACTCGGTAAGCGTTGGTTGGAAACTGGCCAATAATTGTTACTTGATCCGTTTTTCCCAAATGCTTCCCGTTTGTTGGATTCATGTTTGATTAATTTTCAATCAATAGTTCACATTGGATACTTATTAGCAGCCATTCTTGACTATTGAGTGATAGTCAATACTTATTCTACCAGTTCATCAGTGGCTGATCAATGGTGCGCCACCGTTTAATTGATGATTCAACTGTTATTGTTTGTCGATGAAAGGTTTGATCAATACATATTCACCATTGGACAGTTAACCCCCAATTTGCTTGTTATGTTTATTGGTTTATTACTTGTTATTGTTTGTTTACTGATTATGTAGTGGTTTGATCAATATTTGTTCACCTTCCGAGCTGGTTGTAAATTCACCATCACTGATCCACCTCTGCTTAATTCACCATGGTAATATAATGCTTACGAACATATCCTTGATGATCAAAAGCATTACTTGCTGATCAAACCATTACATCAGTAAAAAGCAATGTACTGATCAACATTATTGTTAGGAACCAACTTACAGGTACTTAAAAATACAAGGTTACCCCTATATAAGTTACCCCTAGTGAGCCTGAGAAACCCAGTGAACCCCGAATTAACCCGTTGGGGGCCCCTCCAACCTTAGGTACTCTGCCCGTTTGTACGACGCTCGTGCGGAAGTCTTCAGCGATGGCATCGCTGTAGCCGGGAGCTCCCTTGAGCAGCTACTGCTGGAAGCGACTACGCCCTTCTGGGAGGCTAAGCCGAAGCACGCAGAATTCTACGTTTACTGTAATGGTTATTTGATAATGGTTATTTAGCAATGGTTATTAATAATTGATGGTCAGTCATGGTCATTAATTGATACTAATGGCTGGGAAGTGTGATTGTTCATGGTTACAACGCATTGTAAATGAGTTTTGGTGAAGAATAGCTAGTACCAACAATTATATGCTTACCAACAATTCAAACTGATCATTCCCCCCCAAAAAAACACCATGCATTGTCAAGCGACTTGTCACTACTCCCAGCATTGACTAGCCATTGTTGAAAATCCTTAGTAGCCATTCTTAGTACCATTCTAAAATAGCCATGTTGAAGCATCGCCCTCTGCAGCCGTAATTTGACGACTGTTATGAACCGTCTTTGGCCATGTACTACGTAAGCATTGTCAGCATTCCTAACATCAACCAGCTCAGCCATCACCATCAACTAACCATCGGCTCATCATGTAACCCTCATGAGACCATCAATGATCCACCAACCGTGAATTCACTATGAGCCTCAACCATTCAATTGACCATCAATCCACTCTCAGCCTTAATCATCAATGAAGCTGATACCCATCAGTTCTCAAGGCGATGAATTCACCATCACTTGGCAGTGGGTCAGTTCACCCTTAGTCCCCCTGGTTCCCCTATCATTAACCCTTGTTTTCCCTATAAAATTGGTTGGATAGGGTTAATAGCCAACGGTTAACAGATTGGTTGGCTATTCACCTATTATTGCTTGGTCATTATCCCCCCAGGAAATTGGTTGGTTGGTCAATTTCCCCCATGAAACTGGTTAACTGCTTGACCCAGCTCGCCACTTCACCATGACTTCACCGCCCATCTGCGGCGAGGCCTTCGCTTGCCCCGCTGCCGTGGTCAGCAGCTTCTTCAGCCTGGCGCGCGTCCTGGCCATGGAGAAGCGACTCCGCAGGGCGTTGGCGATGATCCACCTGGGTGCCTCAGCGCGGGCGAAGCCACGGTTGTTGGGTGCTTGGTTGGTTGGTTGGTTGGTTGGTTGGTTAACTAGCCTGGATTAGCGACAATAGTAGGGATGTACCCACTACAACTGGTTGGTTAGTGGGTTAGTTGGTTGGTTATCATTCGTTTTCATGAGCAGCGTGTATCATTAGCCGCTATTGACCAGTACTGACAATCACGGATCAATCATGAAACAGTTTAAACCGCTACGGTCATTGCATCAAGTTCATGCCAGTCGTGCCAAAGAAGCTCTCATGATTTGAAGGAGGAACATCGATGCCGATACCAACCCGTTCAGGTCTGAAGATGATTCTACCGGGGTCATACACACAAGTGATCACACGAATATTCGTCTATCGATCTGTCTATCTATCTATCTATCTATCTATCTATCTATCTATCTACCTTTCTACATGTACACATTTTTCCACATGCAGATTTTTATGTATATATATATATATATGTATACATATATACTTAGCTCAATTTGGGCTCAAGTATCAGAAGCTGGCAGACCTCGTGCGCCACGGCCATGCCGATTGAAGGTGGCTTTGTCATAGAACCAAACGATCAGTTCTTCTTCGTTGGTTATCATGGTACCACCATGGAAAGTGCCACGCAGATTGCAAAACAAGGGTTCAATGCGACGAACTATGTCGAAAGAGGGCAGAAATATCCCGCATGGTCCGGGGTATACTTGTCCACAGACGAAGAGGTTTGTAAAGGCTATGGACCCACCATGCTTTATGTCTATGTGCGCAAGAAGGACATCGATACGTCCAAACTCGAACATTTCTACAGAGACTATGCTGATAGCGATCCCAACTTGTGTCCAAAGGATCGTGGAGCCCAGGAGAGGATTTGGAGGGCCGGTCTAGAAAAACTTTTGTGTATCAGCGAGACAAGGCCTCCATCGGGGGTGACGACGCTCCCGCTTGTATGGGGCGATCTTCATGAGGATGGGAGCTGAGAACCTTCCAGGCAGATGGACCTCAAGGCAGATGAACAGTAGCAAGGATCCATCGCTCATCATTTCTCGAGACCAAGTGCAGAAAAGTGAAGCTTAGAGCAACAGGCTCGGCCTCAGCCAGATGGTTCAGCTTGGCCTTTGGACGAAAAAAGGCATTTATATACACATCTTTGTTGCAGCTTGACCATATCTTTCCCGTTGGCTGGTTGGGTCCTATCTTCTTCTTCTTCTTGTTGTTGTTGTTGTTGTTGTTGTTGTTGTTGTTGTTGTTGTTGTTGTTGTTGTTGTTGTTGTTGTTGTTGTCGTCGTCGTCGTCGTTGTCGTTGTTGTGGTTGTTGTGGTTGTTGTGGTTGCTGTTGTCGTTGTCGTTGTCGTTGTCGTTGTTGTCGTTGTTGTCGTTGTTGTCGTTGTTGTCGTTGTTGTCGTTGTTGTTGTTGTTGTTGTTGTTGTTGTTGTTGTTGTTGTTGTTGTTGTTGTTGTTGTTGTTGTTGTTGTTGTGGTTGTTGTTGCTGCTGCTTTGCCGCAATCCATCAGCAGGCAACCCATCAGTAGCGAAATGGCTTTGTGTCAATACCAACCCTCCCGAAAACCATGCCCAAATGCTCATGGTCAATATCAAGTCCCCGTGGAAATTGACGACAGGGGATTTTGAGAGCCTTGGGATCACAAATGATCATCATAGTATCAGCATCCTAGATTGAATGATGGTTATGACTGGATATCGTGGGATTTCTGTAAAAGCATTTGACACCATCAGCCATCCTGACGTTGCATCTCACTGCGGCCCATGAGGATCCAGCTTGTCACAAAATCGTTTGCTAAAATGTCAGGGGACACTGCATCAAAGTTGTTTGATTGGCCCGTGTGACCATGGATTATTTTTCCTTCTTGGGAATCAGTTTGTTCTGCAGCTGAATTGCTTCGATTGACCTCGGGATCCAACTGGCTACTTCTGACGACTTGTGCTTTGGATCAGCTGCGCGCTTTTGGAAACCAAAATGGTTTTCCAATGGTTTCTTCCCATGGCTTTCACCCACGGCTTCTCCCTATGGCATGCCCCAAATTGGACGAAAAAATCATAAAAAAAATCATTCCAAACAAATTTGACCTATGGTTTCTCCCCAAAGCTTCCCCTTTAGGGCTGACCCCTGAGCTGGACACTCCGGGCTCCACGACCAGGTTTCATCTTCGTACGGGACAAGGGTTTCAGCGAATGTTCGACGTGGCCAGCAACAGGCTGGGATGTCGCTTGGTAGGCAACTCCAGGAAACCCCTTCCCCCAACCCCCCCGAAGCTTAAGACGGGTGACAGCGGTTCACTACGAATGGTTGAAAATTGTTCATACTCGTTAGCAATGGCTGACAATGATTGAGTTAAACATCGGTTAGTGGTTCGGAATTCGTGGTTGGCAATTGTGGTCACAGGACCCAGAACTCCTGGTTATTCATAGTAACATCTCCGTTACTTTGGATTTCGGATGGGGTCAAGGGTAAGGATGGGATCAAACTTGTGAGGATGGCAGCTCTGTTTAAAATGGTTGGCTGGAAAACTTAGCATTCGTTGATGACTTGTCTATTGTTGTTTTGTGTAGCCAGCTATGTTAGATAACCAGAGTTGTATCAACTTGAGTCATGTGCGGCGACGCTCGCAAGAAGTGGAATCAAGGCTGGTGGGCCAGTTCATTTGTTCTCCAGGCTGAGGGCACCCCACGTTCTGGTACAACATTTGCAGTTGATGCAAATTCAAAGAAGTAAATGTTGCTACGGGTCAATATCAATCAACCAATTTCATGGGGGATACTGACCAACCACAGGGAAAACAGCCTGGTTTTGACCCACAGCCATGTAAGTCTTTGGTAGCTACATGGTGGTTTCTCAAAATAGGGGTACCCCTAAATCATCCTTTATGAATCATTTATAGTAGTAAACCCACCATTTTTTGGGGCTCCCTATGGCTTGAGAAACCACCACATGATGGAACCCCCAAGCAGCGCTATGGGCCACCATGAGTCGCTCGCGGACCTCAGGTGATGTTGGCCGGGCAAGGCCTTACTGAAGTGGTCCGCATGTTGGATGACGAGTCCGTCACCACGGTCCCAGCGAACTTCCGAGCACCGAACCTGCGAGTGGCAGTGGTGACCATCTGTGCTTATGCGGAGGAGCTCCGCATGGCGATGGCGTTCCAACGACTTCCAACCGTGGCCATATCGTGGCCATATGGTGGCCATATGGTGGCTATGGTGGTTTCTTATAATAGGGAACCCAAAAAATGGTTGATTTATAGCTATAAGACTATAAATGGTTAAGATTGGATGATTTAGGGGTGCTCCTATTTTGAGAAACAGCCATATCTTGGCCATGTTTGGTTGGAGTGGTATCACAATTTACCTTTCACCCGACCAATTGGAATTTATCGATTTGGATCGATTTGTGGCAATTTGGGGTGTTATTCTAGTGTTTTTGGATGCTTTCTTCAACCCACCAGGGAACTTTGGGCGAGCTACCACAACTTTGGGGATTCTGATGTTTGGACTGTCCTGATGTTGATTAGACACAGCTTTTTCATTGATCAGCTGGTTTGTTGTTGTCCGGTTGACATCGAATCGTCCTCTGTGATGGACACCATAAGAGCTAAGCACTTCTGATGGCCATGACCCCTTGTGTTTTGGGTATTGCTGATGTGTCCGTAGCCATCACTCCAACGAAGATGAACGGCCAGGACGCACCCGTGCGAATTCTGTGTAACCAAAACCGGCAGCTGCACCTCGTCATTTCAATCGTTTGATGCCTGGGGTTTCCGACAAGTTGGGATGGTCCTTGCGCAATCATATCTATATAATTCCACGGCCGTTGTTGTGGACATCTGCTGGTCCACTTGACCCCTGATACAGCTGGTTGGTCTTCCCCCGCCCACTTGGGTTACCCTAAAAAGAGAACTTGAGTGGCTGGTTACGTATCTTTGGAAAGCCAACAATTTTGGGGGTGCCATGTTAGGAAACGTCCAGACCACCCAGTAGCTCTATGGGATAGTAGCTGCTGGTATTGTTTTTTCACGATGAACCTGTAGATTGGGTTCTGGGGACGATCTACACCCACGGGGACATGACATGAACCAATATGTGTATACGAGTATGTGTGTTTAGATATCTGATATGTATGTTTCTCTGGTGACTGGTGAAATCTTGGTATGTGAGTAGAAGATCTACCTTATCTGGTGGGTGGTTTTAACATTTCTTATTTTCACTAGCAATGATTAACAACTGGCTGGTTGACTAATATAGGGGTTGAAACCACCAACCAGTTATTTCCTTGGGAAACTTGTGGACAATGTTAGCGGTCTCAAGTGTTTGCTCCTTTCCAGGTCTGTGAGGAACCACCAGGCCTGCAAGAGACACCAGTTCTGTTTTTAGGATTCAGACACCTAGTTTTCTGCGGGCATTAAGTAGCTCAGTTGTTCACCGGATGGAAATAGGATCAAATCACATGTGCGTACGTTTGCTAAGGAACATGTTTCTGCTAGTTGGTTGATTGGGGGAATCAGTTGTTTTGAAATAGACATGGTCCAGTCTGAAAAACAAGTCGTCAGTAGGGTTGCGCTTTTTGTTCCTTGTTGTCTCCTATGGTCAAACATGGTTTACCATCGTCAACCATGATTTTCCCACCCCAGGAGCTTTCGCTGTTCAGGTATAAAATGCTTCATGGATATGATGTGCACTTCTTCACAGACGCATCGCAGATCGACGTCAACGTCGATTCGCAGATGGATGTGGCTGGATGGTCAAAATCATCTGGGGAAATTGGAATTTGTGCACCAAAAGGGCTTCAAGAATGGTAGATTTCTCGACCCAAAGTATGTACCACATTTCTTTTCTTGATGGGAATTCATCTATTTGGAGACACAAGTTTTACAAAGAGTGTGACTACATATTGACAGACAATTTTTCCAAGCACAGCATGGTATCATGCATTTGGAGCCCTGGGTTTTGGGCATCAGACATGTTGCCCTACTCTCTCTGCACAGCATGGCCCCAGGTGAACGATGGTGCGCACAAACCTTTCTTTTGGAAGGTGAATGCAGTGAAGAACGTCTTGGATTCTGGAAACTACGACTGGGTCCTATGGCCGCCTGCATGCACCGTGGGACCCCCAAGTTGTGATGATGTGACCAGGCAAAATGCATGGAAAACATGGGGGGGGCACATGCCGTGGCGGCTATGGACGAAGCCTAGTGCTAGGCTGCAGGGGGTGTGACATTGATCAAAGATGCCAAGTTGTCACTGGTGAGAACACCGACCTTTCTGAGTTGAAATGCTTAACAACATAGGCCATTTGTTTGTTTCATTTCATGCGCAGCTCGGAAGCTGTGAACACGCGGACAGATTTTTGCATCAACTTCACCTAGTCGAGCCGACCCAAATGCAGCTAGGATGGACTGCGATGCCTTCTTCATGGACCCTGGCCGTACCATTGATTCGGTGATCGCTATGTACAGTCTCTCGCCGGTGGCACGAGTTGAAGCAAAGGCGCTGAAGCTGAACATCGCCCAGGTTGATGAAAAATGAGACGTAGTAGATAAGGGCTGATACTGACCTGGGTTTACCATATCTCAGTATTCTTTAATTAATCATGGTTGTTAAGAGTGGCATTGATTCAGCGTTGTTAGTGGAAATGATGGCAATTCACAAGGGTCCATCAGCGGGGCTGAAAAAATCTTACTTCAACGTTGGCATCACCGCTATGCTACGGGAGATCTTCAACCATCACCGACCAAAACCGATACAGGTGTACTTCCATGGTGGTCAAGTAAAGGTGAACAGGTCGTCTGTCAGCTCCCCATGTTGTAGCGGTTTGCCAGGGGTCAAACCAATTTCACTCAGCAAGGGTTGTACGATCTTCTTCGGAATCTGACAGAATGATCGGGTGAGCAAAGACAGTCACCCCCGTGGGTGTATGGCCATCGCTGAGAACTTTTCATTGAGAGCATCTTTCTTGGAGAGGAAACCAAAACAGTCCGGCAACACCTTAGCTACCATGGGCTAAGCCACCATGACACATGGGCAACCCTGCACCTTCGGACCTGCCTCAGCTACCTAGTGGTGGCTTGGGCAATCGCTGAGGTCAAAACCTCACGATTGCCTCACGCTTACCTTTGGAGGACAGCACGAAGCGACCATGGGTCGTGCCACTCAACGGGAGTTCGCAAAAAAAATGGTAGAATATGTACCAGCTGTAGGGATGTTCACATGATTCACTACTGTGTGTATGATTGTATATGTAGCTATTGTATACAGAGATGTTGATATGTATGCATGGAAATACAGAGAAGTATATAATTGTCCAGTTCAGTCGTACATAAATATACACCTCTACATATAAACTCTACGGCCTCTACGGCCAATCCGGATGTGCAGCCCAGAGAAATGCGTTTTCACGGCTGAGGCGCAGTGTTTTGTGCATTTTGGTTCGTCGGCGAAATGGCCGAATGGCTGAGGAAGGAATATTCATTTGCTGATCGTTCTTGTACAACATGATCAAAGAATTAATACGAAGATCAACTTCAACATTATAGAACAAACACATCATGCAAAGCTCTAAGGCTGTAAAACCCTCAAACCATATGAGCCGCACACCTGGATTGGGGGTAACTATGTATAATTCTGTATGTTTGCACACCTATTTGTATACGTGTAAACATAGAAGTTTTGTTGTTGTTTTGGTATCGAGGCATTGCAGGGGCTTCGGCTTTCTCAAATAGCTATCCATTTTACTGACCATTATCCATTAAACATTCTGAACTAACCATTGTTACTGGTAACACTATTGTGACTAAGCATAGTTGTTGGTTGTGGAATATTTGGGCTACGGAACCTGCGCAGCCAGCTGGGACTCTTTGGGATACTCCTCACAGAGGTCAAGAGATACATTTGGGTACATATGCTCAATTACATATTTATGCATGTCTAATCTTTATATACATATACATTTATATATATATATATATATTATATATATAGATATAAATAAATATATATATATAGATATATACATATATCTCTATGTATGTACATAACATACATGTATATATATATATAGATATATTTGTCCCTGCTCGCCTCGTTCCTCCCAGGAGCCCAGCGAAGATTCACAGCTGGCTGCCTTTCGAGAAGCCTCCAGGGGCACCGAGGTGTCACTGATCTTCGCGGTGGATTCCACGGGTGGCCTGACCAGTTTCAGCCCGTTGGGTTGGTGCCGTTGGTGCCCTTCTTCACTGGTGCTTCAGGGTACTGAAGGCATACATTTGGCTGGTACTCTACTAGAGATGACAAGTTCGGGCTCCGGAATATGCTCGATCAGAATGATTTGGAAGACGCAAGTGTCGGGGTTGTTTAGCTAAAGCAAATTATCGTTGCAATGCTCAGCTCAGCTCACGATGGGGCATATGCGACAAAAAGGGAGGTGCTGCCGAGGTGAATATTCAAGCGTAAACGACTGGGATGGTCGCCTAACTGACGCTAAGTGACCTGAAGACAATGAATCCTATTGGGTGCTCAATGACCTTGAACAGTGCAGATGTCGACCATGACTGAGGCACATGAAGTTGCAGTGCAGCAGCCCCATACCACGAAGATCCAGTTTGTGTTGGTAGTGAAAGGCACCTTAGTGAACCAGGCCTTAGTGAACTGCTATGGCTGATATTAGGAATATTAATCTATAGTTTGTTATGTTTGTTTGACATTATATATTTTATTTGATTTCGCTTTTTAGGGATATACAGGAATTTGCCACATCTAAGTAGATAGCTACTTTATTTCAATTTTCCATATTCTACAGTTTGACATTAGACTATTTAGTTTGCTATTTGACTTTGCTACCAGAAGTGATGCGTCGATCGGCCGACACGGCACGAGATACGAAGGTTTCAACCTACAGCTTGGATAGGAAGGTGGGCACGCCGGGAAACCATGGGCAGGTGGTTTGGAAATGTTTTGGGGATGAATCAATGGTTCAACCAGCATTGACGCGACTGATTTGGCGGAAATCAAAACACCAAAGTTAGGCTTTTGACCTTGATTCAATTGTTGAATCAATCACTAGTTGGATACCGCCAAGCTAGTTGAAAGCCTTATCACCAGCTGTTGTAAGAGGATAGCACCCAGTTTTTGGACATGCAACTGCTGAAGATCAGGACTCAACTGGAAGTCTCAAATCCGGCATTTGTAGACGTCACTTTCTCACATGGGAAGATGCAGCAGCATGGCTTTATGCCTCAGCTCAATACGAAGATCTACCCAGCAGATGCTCCGCATAGCTTCATGCCGCCCTAGTTTCACATATGGGTGTTTCTCCAAGTAGGGGCACCCCCAAATCATCCAATCTTGGTCATTTATGATAAGAATCCCAGTCACTGGCTCAAGAAACCACCACATATAGTAGCTGTTTAATCATTCTTGTTGCTTATTATCTCCTATTATGAACCATGAAATAATCCCATGTTATGAACCCATCACGATCCCCCCCAAAACCCTCAACCGTTATTGTTGCTTGTTATCCTCCAATGATTCTCCACAATAATTCCAAACAAAACCACGAACAACTCATCCCAAGCACTATTAACCACTTTTTAAGGACTATATATGAACCACTAACAACCATTATCAACCACTATTGACCATCATAATTCCCCGCCAAAAAAACCCAAGCCCAGCCAGCTGAGGCATCAACAATGGCGTGTGGATCCTGAAGAACACCCCGTGGTCCCATCGCTTCTTGGAGCGTTGGTGGCGTTCGGACATCCTGCAGGGACCCGGCAAGGCACGGTGGGGGGGAGGTGCGGGTGGCGCTATGGGACACTGAGGTTGGTTGATGGTGCTGGGCTAGGGATGGTGAGGGGCAACCATTTCTAGTGATGATTGATGGTGGCTAATGATGGTTGATGATTGTGATTGATGGTGGCTAATCTTGGTGCACTTCATTTTGAGGGGCACCAACTATTCGTCTCATCTATCGAGGTCGACGGTAGGTTCTGTTTCATGGGCACCAAATAGCTGGGCTGTTGGATTGCAGGTGGTATACATGTTTGGGTTCGAGCAACGATGGTGAATGGAACACGGGTGGACTTGGCATAGAACTCATGATTACCAATTGGTCAGTAGACTATGGTGGGTAGTGGTTGATTACCCTCCCGTGTTCTACCAATCTGCCAGCCTATCAATAAACCACGGGGCTGCTGTCACGCGAATTGTTGCCAAGGGGATTATTGCTTGCAACAATGCCGCCAGTGGTGTAACCCTCCTAGAGTGGTTTCCGAGAGATTCAACCGCATTTTTGGATGGTTTTGTAAGTGCTCCCCTCGGTGGATGTGGTGAAAGACTCACCCATGTCTGTCCGAAATCTGATGGACACTCGGATCAGTGGCTTCGTTTTGATCCAGATGTCGACTCATGTGGTTGCAATTGTCCATTGGTCCACCTGTACATCACCTGCAGGAACACAACTGCAGCGACCAGTCTACAATGCTTCATGCCTTGCTCTATGATCGAGCGATGCAATTCAACAAGACCTGGGATTCCTATGAGGCCAATCGCGTTTGTGAGTTTCACTCAGAAGATTTCATCCTCGGTGATTGGTGGGGAGAGTGTTGGGTTGGTGAAGTTTTTTGGTGTCAGCTACCTGTTGAGTTAATGAATTCCAGTGGTCTGGATGATATCCAAGTAGTTCTTGTCTATTACATCCCTGTCATTGTGGCTTATATATTCCTATTGTTGTTTAAGATCCCTGTGGCCGGTCATAAGCTGGTCTGGGAATCCCTATTGGAGGTCAATAAAGGCGAATCAAAATGCTTTCACGGCGGTTGATTGGTTGGTCAATGTTGCTTAAGAAGCAACAACTGTGGTTAACAATAGGGGATGGTTACTGGACAGGAATGGACAACGGTCAGCCAATGAAAACTGCTGGGGATTGGAGGAACATGGAAACATGTGGGCTATGTGTGGGCGAAAAGCTGCATCGGTTGGCAGGGATAACACCGCTCTACTTAGATACAATTACACAGTTCTATAGAATTTCTCTATCTTTTGTTAACAACTCTGTATCAACGGGTTAAGATCTCTTTGAACTCTATGTCAACCATAGATTCATAGGGGTTGACAACTTCCAGTTCAAAAAGTGCAAAAAGTGGTAGATTTAGTCGCAACCAACTGAATCAAATCAACCCTGATCTGCTTGATAATTCTGTTGTACCATGTTCCAACTGGGGCCCATGGAATGGGAATACAACTTGCATGAAGTAACCAATGCCCGCAACCAAATGACACCTGTGGGTTTTCAGCTTTGCTCGCCGGGTTTCGCCCACAGTTGCCAATCTATCCGCTGGAAGTACGAGTGGCGCGACAGGAGCATCTGTATCTCGAACCTGGAGTAGCAGGGTCACTTTGACCATGGTCTTTCCCAAACTAGTTCTCCGAATAGTTGGTTGCTTGAATAGCTTCGGAGGGGGGAAAAATCCAACGCTCTTGACGGTTCAATGATAAATGTTGGGTTATTTCAGATACAATAAATGTCTTGAAAAAAAACAGGCTTACATATGCACATCAGCAATCTGGCTATCTCGATCCAAATGAAGATCTTCAATAGCAGCTGCCCATGCTGAAATTCCAACGGAACTGAGGCAATCCTTCCATGCGGCCACGGCGCAGAGTGCGCTTTCCAGGGCATGGCAGGATTGGCGCAGCCCAGCGATCTGGTGCAGCCTGGATGGTCATAGGGATCACGGAGTTTTGGTCACGGAGGGCCATTTGTGATCTCAACTACGCAATTTATGAAGATAGCAATATATGCATACGAAATGATAGATGATCCGCAAAATTTATTTACACAAACTTGTCTATGTGTATATGTATATATGTCTACGGTTTGGTCTCAGCAATTTTTTCCGGCAAGTCGGGCTGAACTTCTTTGGAATATCAACAGCCAAGGGATCTGCACAGTTTGCTTTGCCACCCTGTCCTCTTTCTGTTCACATCCCCAAGCTATGATCAAGAGACTCGACAGTTTTGCCGCAAGTTCACCAGCTGTAAGTGATCCATAGCCGGCGGTCTATCCACGGTGTAGATGAGGTTTGGCAAAGGTAAGTCATATTTAGTTTAGAGAGAACCACTGCATTTTGGTCGCAACCTATTCCCATCTTCGAGCCGACTCACGCTTTGTGTTGGATACCAACTAACAGCAGGGGTAGAATTGTTGATTTCATTGGCAGCTTGCCAAGTGGTAGATTCCTGCGGCAGCCAACATTGAGAGAGAAAGGATGGTAACTGGAATGGGGATGCAGCTCCTGCCGGAAGTGGAGGGTCGAAGCACTTTTGGCTGGTTAGGTGAATTCGACATATGTGCATTTCTCAAAATAGTCGATCCCCAAATCATCCCCAAATAGTTTGCTTAGATGATCAATGGTTGATTTTAGGGGTGCCCTGTCTTGAGAAACACCGATGTGTACCTAGCCATCCTGAAGTAGATAGAATATCCTCATTTTTTCAGTGTTGACAAATTTAGATCATTTAGCAGCCTCGGCGATGGTCCAATTTGATGTCTACTCCTAGATGGTTATCAAAATGTTACATATGCACTACAAACGATATATTATACATTGGATCCCTCCACAAACCAACTTGTTGAAGTGTGTTGCCACTAATTCTTTCAAAGCTACACGCAACTGCCAAAATGTCCGTGGCGAGGATGGCGACTTCATTAAGCACCATCCAGGCTGTCACTACTACAAGGCACATCACTGCCAGAACAGTCTTGTTTCGTGTGCCAGGGCAATGCAAGATGGATCTATTCAGGGCATCCCCAACCGTGCAACAGTAAAGTAAAGAAAAAAACGGTTGACCGACACAGAGATCTTCGCAACCGATCATTGTCTGCTCATTTGCCCTTGTCCCGACCATGTCACTTTGGGACATGGTTGTTTGGTCGAAATCTGAATTGATTGCCGTACAGTCTATAACAATTCGTAGTTACAGAACAAAAACACCTTTGTGACTGTGAGAACTGAGTGGTTTCCCACTCAGCATGATCATACTCCAAGAAATCCATAGCTTTTGACCCATACCAGACCCAAGCCATGGGGTGCTGGCGTAATTCCCATCTACAAGTTTGCCAAGGTTGGGATTTCGCAAAATGATTCCCTTCAGTATGAACACTAGTCCTTGGGAAGCCCATGAAAGAGCCTTAGATGCAGGTCAACACCATGAAAAATCACGAGCCTCAGGAACCATGTCAACTACTCTACCAAGAAGCACAGGACTGGCAGCCAAGGAGGGTGCGGTATGACGAAATAGATGACAAGCTTTAATAGAATGCATTGCTGAAAATATTTGTTGAGGAAATATTTGACTTGAACAGCCATCAAACAAAGGACACTTACAGCTTGAAAAGTTGCGGGGACACAGGGCGGCAGCAAATTTGCTGAAGACGTTGATGACGTCCAATGACTAATATGCAATTGTCTTCATGAAGTGCGTACAATCTCCTATGGATGGTTGGCAGCATGGGTGGATAAAACAATCAATCCCCATTTTCCACTCGCACTACTCCGTTCACTTCCCTCCAAGCTCGGTTGTCCCATGAACAACATCCAACATCGAAGGTTGTTGGCTACAGCTGCACTCCTTCCCTCAGGCTGTTGATGACATCCTGGTGCTTTCACAGGTGCTTGTACCAGATCATAGGCTGTATAAAAAGGTATATGGTTCTGGTACCCATAGGGGCACGGGTGCGATTGTAGCTGGGAATATCTATGATCCCCAACCAGTAAGACTGCGACTTGCAATCAGTTTCTGCTGCTTGGGCAGGAGATCTTTTGGAACAAGGTGGTTCTTGCCCAATCGCTAAGCCAAAGCTGAAAAAACGAGCGCAGCCGGCAGCTAATTCAGTGTGACATGGCTCTTCTTACTCGACGGTCTATGGGTGGTGCCATAGCCCGACCTAGGCATGTGCTGTCACAGCAGGGGGACTGTCATTTACTGATTGGTGGTTTTGGACATTTTTTTGTTTCCCCAATATTTGGGATGGGTGGTGGCAGTGGTGTCTTGACTAATTGATATTTTGGGATGGCTCATAGCCATCAACCTGTCAATCCATTCATAGGAGTTTCCGATCACAAAGATGAGGAATCCCTGGCTGGATAACCAGAGATAGGGTGAAGCTTGATGTTGGCAGATGTGGTGATGCATCAAGACTCTGGTGAGCATTCATGAACACGAGCTGTTGAGATGCTTGTTCACCCATATACTGCACAGCATCAATCACCATCAAGCCTGGTTTCATGCAATATGCCTGATTGGGCAATCACTATTTATCCGCATTCCTAATCATCAGCACTGTCGTGGTCGTCATCATCATCATCATCATCATCATCATCATCATCATCACCATCACCGTCAACCACCACCATCATCATCATCACCATCATCATCACGATCATCATCATCATCATCATCATCATCATCATCACCACCATCATCATCATCATCATCATCACCATCATCCATTATGAACCGTTATTGACCATCATTTCTGGTTGGTGCCCATTGACCTGCATCCATTTTTCGGTCAACAGTATGGTCAACAGTATGAACCACCAAATGCAGCTACGGAGCAACGTATCTGTGTATGCATTAATAGGTTGGTGCATCACTATCCATCTTGGTTCCCCCAATGGTTCCACCAGCAGGATATGACGCCCTTCATGCAAACCATCATGGTAACTTGCTTCGCCCAAGTCACCACTATCTCACCACCGCACTGGTGCGCATGGCTACAAGTTGTGGAATTGGCTGTGTCAGGGATTGTTCGTAGCCCTTGAGTTTTCAATGAGCAACGACTGACTCGCAGTGTGACTCCCAGGCTGAGACAGTCCTTCTTTTTGCCACCATTCAACATGACCAGTACACCACAGTTCCCCGGGACCGTTTCCATCAGGACATCAAGAAGAATGGCATGGGCGCTCTGGAGAAGCAGCTTGGTCGCACCCTTTGGCTCCACCACCTGCGAAAGCATCAGTGCTGCCTTCGTGGTGATCTTGCGAAACTCGTGGAATAGCCGTGCTCAATGTCATGATGTTTAATTAAATGAAATGGGATCAGTGTATCATGCAACAATCATGATCAGTTGATTTTGCTGATGACTGCGTAATGTATCAAATTAGTCCTTGTAAAACAAAAGGACAACACATTGAAGTACCGCGCAAGGTACAAATGTAATGTCCCAATGCTGAAAAGACAGCAGGTGTGGGACCGCAAGTCTTAGTACCTGATTTGTGACGGATAGCTTCATGTTAGTCATCCTCATTTGTTGCGGACAGCTTGTCCCCATGTCAGCTAAGGTGATCAGTATCTTTTTGGGGGTGCACCTTTTATGGGAAAAATGTGCATGTCGGGTTATCTGATCAATCTGTTTCGTACAGGGCTACTACTGACAGAACTATGGTGGTCATCATCATCATCATCATCATCATCATCAACCACCCTGATGCATCAATAACTTGCTGTTATCATGGCCCAGCTTTGGCGCTGTTGCCAGCGCCAGAGGTACTGGAGTGACGAGAAGCTCATGGCCAAGATCTCCAAGGCACCGTGCGGCAAGCGAGGCGGCTGGAGATAGATGTCCGCATGATGTGAAGGAGGAACCTTGCGCAAAAAGCTATGGGTCAAGGTTAATCAACAATAACAGGGGTGATAACCAACCAATTTATGGGGAAAAAGATGGTTAGTCATAGGGGAACCAGGGGGACTAAGGGTTTTGACCCACTGCCATATGGATCCATATGGGTGTTTCTCAAGTCATAGGGGTACCCCCAAATCATCCATTTCTAACGATTTGTAGTAATAAACTGGCCATTTTTGGGGCTCCCTATTCTAAGAAATCCACCATATGGAGGTTATGAAGGATGAACCCCCGAAATGGATGTTTTTTTTTTTTTTTTACCGTGAATGGTTTATACAAAGGATGATGTAGGGGTATCCGCATTTTGAGAAACATCCATATGTATGCAAATGGCTTGTTATTGGTTGGCAGCATTTTGTACCTTCTAATCATAGTTGGTGAATTTCCGGGTTGGGGATATGACCCCAGTCTACAGGATAAGCATGGCTCACGGAGCAATACACCATGCATGGCTGAGTCGCAACTCTGCCCTTACCATGGGCAAGCAGCTTATAAACTATCATCAACCGTTAATCATCATTATCCATTCTTGACGCTATTCCTATTAATCATCATGATCAAGACTTAAGTATCATAAACAACACCGAATCTTGATGAAGCAGCAAAAACCAACCATGACTCACCAGCTTCATCAACCTTCAAAGCTGGTGGGCATGGATCACCGGCAGGCCATGGGTGGATGAGCGCGGCTCACAACTTCAGGCGCGTGGGTGGAACGGGATGCCAGGGTAGCCCTGGTACCTTGGTTACGGCTGTGAATCAAGAGTCATGACCCTGCAGCTGTTGGGATGTAAAGGACCGTCCATTACTGTTGATGATCCTGGAGACATATTACCCAACCAGACATGGGTAGTAGATGGTCTTAGTGAACCCAGCCGAAGCGTTTTGTAAATGTTGTTTTGTGTTGTTCTCCCCTGGGCCCAATGACGCTATTGCAAGTCAAAACGCTTGTCACAGACGGATCAGCTATGGTTTGTTCAACTGGCGAGTTAAATTGCAACGGATCAACTGGGAGACTGGAGTGCCGATTAGCCAAAAGTCAACGATCCGTGGCCAATACTGTCTGCATTGTTATGATGAGTATTATTAGCATTAGTCTTCGTACTGCAATTATGATTGTTAAGACATGGGTACTGTGGGTAGTTCTCATCCTGCTCATAGGGAAACATCGCATCAGCCTGTAAATTGTGGGATTATGACTGGCTATCGGTGGATCGCCCTAGTACTTCCATGGCTATGCACATACAACCCCAGACCCCTGCATGGTCGCAGTATGCCCCGTGCTTGTTGACTATCCATTAATAGTAGCAGTTATCAACAAGCACTAACCTTCATTGACCATTAGTTGTGAATACGAACCGTCATTGTAATTGTTACCACTTTCCACCGCAATTCGCCAGGATTTAGTTACTACACAACTATGTCACCATTGTAACTACAGTTGAACCATTGTATTGGCCAGGATCAACCACCATTCGCCAGGATCAACCACCCCGAGTTCCACCCTTCGCAGCCACCAGGTTTCACCTCTGCCGCTTAAAACTGCGCCAAGCCTGACGGAGACGTGGCAGTTTTTAAGATCCAAGGTGCTATGGGGAAGGACCTGCGACCACGGAGCAACCCATGGGACTTTGGAAACCCATGCAGTGTAGGGCTCTGTTTGGGTCCGAAACCTCTGGCTGTAAAACGCTTGACAGGAACCAGTGGCTGTGGAAACCCATGCAGGGCGGGTGTTTCAGGATCAAACCACTGGCTGCAAAATGCTTAAGCCTTGAAAACTCAATTGGTTCGTGCTTTGTTAATCTTGCGGGTTCTGTGGTAGTTGTGGGTTCCCACTTTGAGCCGCACAGCGCGGGTGGACTCGGCTCCCATCATGGTTTTGCAGCCACTCAAATTGTTGGGTGTTTTAGAAAATTGGTTGGACAACATGCGTCCATCTCTGGTCCCGAGTGTATTGCAAGCAAAGAATAGACTTCCGGGTTTGTTTCCCTCTGTTTGTCATTGGACAGTTTAAACTATTCTAACAAATACCAGCCTAAAGCATTCATTCTTTCAGAGTTCTTTTTTCCCAAGCCCTGGACTCCTTTTTCCTCTGTACACTATCGCTGACCAGAGATATGCCGGCAACACAGAGCTAAAGCAGCCTAAAGCATGTAGCAACAACAGAGTGGTCGATCCGTGTTGCAGTCTTCTTGGGGGATCAGTACACCGAATTTGGCTATGAGATGCAACCTGTACCTAAGGAACAAATGGATGAACATCTCAACAAATGCAGCTAGTTGAGTCAATTATTCGATGTTCACCACGGGTTGTGACCCACAGCTACATGTATGCAATTATATGTATATGTACGAATCCACACACACACACACACACACGCACACTTTGGAATCCGGACTGGCCAACAAGCAGAACAAAACCGACATGATGGTGGAGACTAGAACTTCCTCACTTGCTCTTTGGGGCCTTTTCCGAATCCACCACCACCACCACCAGCATCATCATCATCATCATCATCATCATCATCATCGTCATCATCATCATCATCATCACCATCACCATCACCATCACCATCACCATCACCATCACCATCACCATCACCATCACCATCACCATCACCATCACCATCACCATCACCATCACCATCACCATCACCATCACCATCACCATCACCATCACCATCACCATCACCATCACCATCACCATCACCATCACCATCACCATCACCATCACCATCACCATCACCATCACCATCACCATCACCATCACCATCACCATCACCATCACCATCACCATCACCATCACCATCACCATCACCATCACCATCACCATCACCATCACCATCACCATCACCATCACCATCACCATCACCATCACCATCACCATCACCATCACCATCACCATCACCATCACCATCACCATCACCATCACCATCACCATCACCATCACCATCACCATCACCATCACCATCACCATCACCATCACCATCACCATCACCATCACCATCACCATCACCATCACCATCACCATCATGATCATCATCATCACCATCACCATCATCATCACCGTCATCGTCATCTTCATGGTCATCGCCATCATGAACATCATCATCATCATCATCAGCATCATCATCATCATCATCATCATCACCATCATCATCATCATCATCATCACCATCATCATCATCATCATCATCATCATCATGAACAACATCAATATCATCATCGTCGTCGTCGTCATCATCATCATCGTTGTCGTCGTCATCATCATCATTACCATCATCCTCATCATCATCATCATCATCTTCATCATCATCATCATCATCATCATCATCATGAACAACATCAATATCATCATCGTCGTCGTCGTCGTCGTCATCATCATCGTTGTCGTCGTCATCATCATCATTACCATCATCCTCATCATCATCATCATGCTGATTCTTGTGGCAGGCGAAGTTCAAGGGAGCCAAGTGGCTTCGGAACATTGGCACAGCTCTGGAAAGAAAACCTGGCCGCCGGTTGAGCACCATTTCGTTTACTGCGGCCGTAGGGAGGTTAGTTTATTGATTGGTTGCTTGGTGTAAGGGGCTATACATTTCATATGTTGACCGGGCAGGATGGTTTTCATGATTTGGCTTTTTCTCATTCCAATGCTACAAGGTGGGCCCCCAACCATTTATAAGTTGGGTTATAACCCTTAATAACTGGTAGTTGACCCTAGTTAGGTAAGTTGTAAACCAACTTACAAGTGGTTGGGGGTCCACTTCGCAGTCGCCCGGCCGGGCCATAAGCAATCAATAGCCATCAATGACCAGTATAGACAGACCATTAGTATATTGGTTATTGATGGCTATTGAATAAACTGGTATAGTATAAACAAAAATGCTTAATGGTTCCGTATAACCAGTATACATTAGTATACTGGTTATTGATGGCTATTGAATGGCTATAACCAGCATTGAATCAATAGAAATGGCCATCAAAAATACGCACCATCATGAAGTAAACATTCATAAGGAACCATTAAGCATTTTTGGCCACTATGAAACCACGACGAAACCACCATGAAATCAACCAGCGGTTTTGGATTGTGCGATTCTGTTCTACTTGCGCGTCACAGAATTTCAGGTAGAGTCAGCTTGCGTCGATTCCATGGTGTCCCAACATATGAAGAAATGATGACTTTATGTTGAATGGTTAGAAGTGGCTAAGGTGATTCAAAGCGGCATAGTGGCTAAGGTGGTTAATAGTGGCAAATGTGGTTAGATAGTGTCACAACTGCGAATGCCATGGCTAAGAGTGGCTGAGTGCCCCGCAGTGGTTGATCATGACTGAATATCATAGTTCATCATGGTAGATAGACAATGCATAATATTGGTCAATGATGGCAAATTATAGGCCTTGAGGACCAACAGTAAACAACAGTCAATTAGCATGGATGACGCCAAATTCGCCCGTTCGGACGCTTAGCCATAGCTGAACACTAGACATACAATGCAAAATGTTCCGTAGCAACAATAGAGAATGTCATGATGTCCACGTGTGTCACCACGTTTGCCCAATTGTGTTTTATCACGTAGGTCCGGTGAACCCACGATGGAAGCAGTCTTGCCACGAAATGAAATTTCCCGCAACTAGTTGTTCACTACAGACCCATATATATATATATATATATATATATTTATATATATACACATATGTTTATATATATATATATACACATATGTTTATATATATATACACGCACATAACCATCAAAATCAAACAATGCCTCCCCTCCAAAAACAATCTTCTTTTCGATTTCTCACCTTGATGTGACCCACGCACCACCTTGACAGATCGGAAAACCCGGCAGCATTTCCAGCTGCAGACAGCTGGTCACCACCTGGCCAGCGATGATGTGACCGCCATGGTGGGAAGAGCTCGCAGCCTTGCTCCAGCGTGGCCCAGCGGCGGTGGTTGGTGGCGGTGGTTGGTGGCGGGTTGGTGGTGGGTTGGTGGCGGGTCGAACCCACCACTGGTTGGTGGTTCACTATGGGGGGCGCCAACCAGCACTCAGGTTGGCTGTTTGGTGGTTGTAAACTTTTTTGTTTTCACCAATATTTTGGTATTGAATAGTATTTTTACTTCAGGGTTGAAACTGCCAACCAGAGGTGGATAGTACAACTGTTATTCGAATTCACTGCAGCTTGTGGGAAAAATCAAGCACTTCAGAATAAGCTTGTACCCTTCATGGCCGCAAGAGAACCATACCCATGAGTGACTGAATTCTAGATTGGACTACCTAGATAGCCTTCCCATCAGAGAACTCAACACTAGATTGTAGAACTAATCTCCCAGAGTAAATGACTATCCTAGAGTTATCTTCCAGAGTAAACTGTGGTATCCCAACATGCTAACTAGATATCCCAGATAATCTACCAGATATTCCCACAGAGATGCCATGCCACCATTAGCGCACCCCACGAGTTGCACCAGGGATCATGATGGTGGGCAACTCACAGACTTCGGTCGGTCGGAGCCTCAACGATGCCGTGGTTGCTGTTCCCAGGTGGCATTGGTTGGGTTAGAAGTGGGGTAGTGCTGCTGGTGGTGGAGGCGGGTGGCGGTAGGAGTAGCGGTAGGAGTGAGAGGACTCGTAGTTGTTTAGTTGCTACTACCGCTACTGTTAGGGGGTTGTGCTGTAGGGGTGTGTGCAACTACAAGACTAGTTCGGGGTTCTGCGCGGCTTTGCTGTTGCTTTTCATTTGTCGTTTGTTGCTGAAGCATTTCGATCATTATATCCTTATCATGGGTCTTACCAGTTGATCAATGATCAGAACTGCCATGGCCCAGTAGTTATCGCTAGAAATGTATGTGACCACCACGAGATGCACATAGAGACATCAGGATTTGCTACACTACTAGCTAGCGACTATCCCACTAACATCGTGGTTAATCAGTACCTGGCAATAATCTTTCTGATTACAACTACTACTGTTCATATGCAGATACCATTTCACCTTCAACCCTCATCGACAATGACAAGTCATGGACACGATCTAGCCCCAATGAATCATCATTGTTCTCCATTTTTTCGCCATCATTTGACCACTTTAAATCATTTCACCTTTTCAAACCATACTTAAGCCCCAATGAATCATTATTGTTCTCCATCTTTTCGCCATCGTTTGATCACTTTAAATCATTTCACCTTTTCAAACCATACTTAAGCCCCAATGAATCACTATTCTCCCCAATTTGCCATCATTCCACCATTGTAAACGATCACTTGACCATCAGACCATGACAAAAAAATCAATGGATATCACTGACTCTCCAAAAATCGCGACCAACTCCTGGAGCCAGGCACAAACTCATGGTCTACGCCCCTTCCACTTGGATGGCGGACACGACCTGCGCCAAGGCGGGGGTTTCCCCGTGCACCCCAGGTGAACCCCCGAGGTGTATGGCTCCGGCGCTTCGGAGGTAGAATCATCATTAAGCATTTGATGACCCATGTTCACCTACTATTAGCCATCATGAATCATGATCACGAAACCATCATTGACCATTCTCATTAATCATCACCATCATCCTCCTCAACATCATCCTCCTCATCATCATCATCATCATCATCATCCTCTACCTACGTTATACCATTGTATTGTCATCACCCACCATCAATCAACCGGATGTTTGGCCCAAAACGAGGAGCCGGACTACGAGTTGGTCCGGGAGCACGTCTATGGCATCAATGGCTCCAAGCCGGGCTCTGTGCACCTGGTCGCTGGCGGCACGAGCTGTGCTGGGAAGCCTGGAACCGTTCATCCAAGGGCGGGTTTGGTCAGGGATGACCCATGAGGGGAGCTATAGATTCAACAGAGTTCCAACTAGGTTAGTTGGTTATCAAGATGATAACAGACTTAGTTGCTTCGGATTCGGATATCAACCAGATTCGATGTCTTGAAATGATACGAAGTGATGAAACATTTAAAAACAACTAGATTCAATTAAAGTGAATGATTGAGTCTTTGATTTGCTAAAGGATATTTCGCCAGAGAACGGTTGGGTTGGTCACAGCAGTCACTCCAACGGTGCTCACCACCGGTCACTCTCAAAGCTTGACTAAGTTGCTTGGCGCCCGCTGCTTCAACCCCCAGCTGTTGGGTTTGTCGTGGCAGCAAGGTCTACATTGCTGCGAAACTGTGCATCATTGAGGACTCAACTGGGCCATGTGTGAGCGATGTCCCGCTTGGCTGGTTGCTAGCTCAGCGGCTTCTGAGCTGAAGCGCTGTCTAGTGTGATTGATCGGTTGGTTGCCTGGTGTGCTTCTTGGTGGAACATGGAACAACTATTCCGTAAACTCCATGGTGATAAGGTTTACATCAGCTTTGTTGGACATTTCCGCCAAGGACTTCCACCAAGCACTATTCCATAAGGTAACCTGGTGGATCATCGATTTCCAACACTTGAACTTGCAACTTCAGCTTTCCATTTGGCCCGGCTGGATGGGACATGACGGGATGGGGTTCAACGACCCTGACCTGGACCTGGCTCCAGGACCTGCTGAAACCGCAGCAGAGATACTTCGAGGCGCGCCACCGAGCCGGTGACCATGGGAGTTGCCCAGCCATGGAGATCCCCACGTTGCCACCAGCCCTTGGGATCTCGACGACGGCCCCGGGGCCACGTCGTTACCAGCAACGGCACCAGGGTCACAACGCCGACGTCCTGTGCCTCAACGTGTCGCCGCAACTGGACCTGGCCATCAGCGGGCAACAGGAGCTGGGGCTGGCTGCGGTGGTCAATGGAGGGGCCATGGGCAGTTTGGTGGTTGATGTTGGTGGATATTAGTGGGCAATATTGATAATGATGTATGGGTTGATATGGGTTAATGAGTGGTTGAATGTTGGGTAAGTATTGGTTGAATATTGGTTGGGTGAGATGAACAATAGTTGAGTATAGCGACTGATGCAAGGAACACACCGCCTATGTGGGGCAATTTGGAGATGAACTTTCGGGAGGGAAGCCTTGATGGGCGTCCCAACTTTGATTTCGACACCGTAGCTGTGTTCCGGTTGATTTGGAGAGCCCCAGCTGATGAATTTTTGGAGCAAATCACTCAATCTGCCAACTTTCCAAGTTTTCCTAAACTCAAAAAGCACAGTTTACGTTCTCTAAGCTGAACGAGTTCTCCAGGCCCAAGCGCACACACACACACAGGATCTTTGCGATGCTACGAGTTCCCCAACTGCTCGTGGATGCCAACCTGCCAGGAACCACCTGGCATCGGAAGTTCCTATGCTTGCGTAGCTTGGGCGCGATGGTAACGGGAAGATCCTCAAGTTGCTGGAAACCGACCAACTGCTGAGCAGATACCAGTCGACCTAGCTGCTGGGTTGTTGAGGCCTGTGGTGTTTGAACTGGGAACAAAGCCTATGAATCATAGATGGGTGAACAATCCGGAGCGCAGTTGTTAGTCATAGTACGTAGAATCCATCATGACTAGGGATATATTGTGGAGATTGGAAGGGTACGCGTTGAAGGTTACATCTATGGTTGTAGGGCCACTGAAGATGCCAAGCATCGTGTGTAGTCAATTGAACCTCCCAGCGACGCAAGAATTGGAAACACCAGTAGTGTCCACCTGCCCTGCACAGCAGGAACGAGCAGCATCAAGATACGAAAGATTGGCAATGGCTAGTAATGGTGAATGAACAATGTACCGGCATAAATCATGCTGGTTTTGTATTCACCTATTTGGCCAATCACGTGTAATCATGTTGGCAACCTTAGATAAAAAACGATTGAAGGAACATTGGCCGATGAATTCATCATGGCTAATAATGGTCAATCCTCATAAATCATTCGCTCATATGCGGCCAATCTAGGCCATTCGTTTGGGTGGCACAAGCTGTTTGTGAATAGTAGCAAACAACAGTAAGCTGATGGACAACTGATGGTTCGTTGGGTGAGAAATTGACGGTTGTTTATGATGCTTAATGATGGTTTGGGCTCGCTCCTCAAGAGCCGCAAACTGCCAACGGTTCCAGTGGTAGCAAGATCCAGCGAGCAGCGAAGAGTCGTGGGCCGTCACAATGGTTCATCATGCTTCATGATCCAATAGTCCCTCATGATGATTTATGATGGTTCATGACGCATTATCCTAGATTGCCAATCATAGTTGCTATATCTTCCATGATCTTACATGCTATGGCTGCCGTTCATCCTCCAACATGTCCATGGCAGAAAGCGAAGCAGTTTACTTGGGGGATGGCACCACTTTTACTTGTGGGATTGTGAATCCAAGTTCATAGGCATTATTCATAGGGAAGCCGCCAGCGGCTTAGGGGTACACCGTGGCTTTGGACAAAGCCACTTCACTGGTAGCCACCTGGCGTCCCAAGACCAACGGCCGTTGAGGTCTGGTGTCCAAGCTTCCCTTCTCGCGCGCTGTGCAAGCAACTTGGCGCCGTTGAAGGACTTGAGAAGCAGACTATGTAGCTACGATGGTTGGTGAACTGTTTTGAATAAAGGACCAACATTGCATCATAGTCAAAACTTGTCAATCATCAACTATGCAGCTATGCTAGTTGGTGAAGGCCTTGGTTGACCATGTCCAACAACACTCAATGATGTTGACAATGCTGAATTTCACAGTCAACTTTTGAACTATCAGCCTGGTCAAGCCGACCTGGAGCAACCCCACCATGGTGAACAATTGAGGGTATGTGTTGATAGACATGATGCCATTGGTATTCATCAATTGATTGGTATTCATGATGTTCAATACCAATAAAACCATTAAAACCATTAACAATGAACAAAATGATGAGTAACAATTCATTGTTAATGGTTTTAATGGTATTGAACAATGAATTGCTATTCATTCATCATTGAGAATGCCATTAAGCTATCTATTTCAGCTCAATTGAGAATGCTATGAATTGCTATTCGATCAATTGATTGTTGGTTCATTCGCTGTGAACGATGATCACTGATCAACAAGTAACCTTAAGCAACCGTTTGCATGATCGTAATTCACGACAATTAGCCTTAATTGTCCGTAATTGATCGTCAGAAACCAATATTAATCATAATTCATGTATATGGCACTGTCGTTCAGCACCTCCTGATAATTATAAACCGCTCATAAACCTGTTAGTTCCTTCAGCATCAGGAATTCAGCCGGTATAAACCATTCTTTACCAATAGTAGCCAAGATACTGAATTGGTGGTTTCTCAAATAGGGCTACCCCAAAAATCATCCTTTATTTTGATCATTTGTTGCAATAAACCAACCATAACTTTGGGGCTCCCTATGGCTTCAGAAATCACCAATTGGTTGCTGTTACAACTATCGAGTTCGTGTTGGTCAGCACATGTCCAAGGCAGTGCCGTGTTTCAGGGTTGAGCCACACGCCGCAACTTCCGCCCAGGCTGCATTGCTATGTGGATCGCTCTGGTCCCTCCAAAGGCAGCCGCCGGTCGCAGCAGTAAGGTTTCACGGTTGGTCAAATGATGGTGAATGACAGTTGGAAGGGGGTCATGGTTGGTCAAGGTAGCCGACCAAGTCCCGACCCCCACAGTGAATTTGTCACTCGTTGAACGACACTTCGCTTACGGCTTCACCGGACCAGAATCGTTGCTGGTTTGAAGCATGGTGCTTGGAAATCCTGAGCCGATGTCAAACCCAGGATTTCAAGTGGCTGTGGGTCAATGCCCTTGGTGAACATCCTATGAATGGTGGTTTCTTAAAATGGGGCCCCAAAGTGATCCTTTATGCCAATCATTTGTAATACATTATTTTTTGGGGGCTTCCCAAATAAACATAAGACCCCCTAAATGACCAGTCACGACCAGTCACGACCAGTCTGACTGTTGGGCTGTTAGCCATTTTTCTCCTGGTTGATTACACGAACCCACATCTCATTCCCAAGGTCCCACGCCAGCCTGTGAGGTGGGGAAGTGCCACGGTGCCGCAAACGCATTGAGGGCGAAGTGGATTTTCCACACTGGTGCGCCACCCCGGCGGCACGAGAGCTCGAAGGGCATAGGGTACCCACAGCTATGTGTAGATGCATAGGGGTGTAGACATACTGGCTGATGCTGGACGGTATGCTTGAATCGGGAAGAAACCAACCAGTCAAATCATGAGTTTCTGATCGTTGATTCATGACCAGCCAGTGTCTATAACAAAGCCATTCCAAACGGCATAGACCATTCCAACCGGCATAGACCTGGTTGGTTATACAAACATATAGAATTCTCAGCCAAAGGTACATCCAACAAGTAATTGGGCGAGCCGAAAATTCATGAAAATTCAAGGTCTCGGTCTATGTTTATTTCACCCGCAAGTAGTAAGCAACAATGAGCAACCAAATACTGGTTGGTGGTTCAAAGTTTTGAGCATTTAAATTTTCACAAATGTGACTATCAAGAAATGGTTGGTTGACTTGCGCATATTTTTCATGATGGGGTGGTGAGCACCACCAACCAGGTGTATCCTGTGGGAAACAACGGGGTTTGGGGTGGCCATGATCAGCCCCCTGATACCACAGGCCCCACTGCATGGTTTCAACGTGGTCCTGGCTCCCAGCCTGTAAGGGCGGTTGGTTCAAGCTGGTTCCTGTTTGTCGTTGTCCCCTGCTATGGAAAACCACTATTGCTGGGTTTTGCCAATATCATCAACCATGAACCCTCGTTGTGAAGCGTTGCTGTTATTTTCCTATTGTCCATTTTTGTCAACCATTCTCTTGTTGACCTGTTCGTCATCCTTGGCCACCTATATAGATGGTTCTTCATATATATAGATGGACTCTTATGAATATAGTAGATGGACCATCATGTCATGAATCTATTATTTTCTATGAAGCCCCTAATCCAACTCAGGGTGGATCCTACGACCATCACAGAGGTGCAGGGGTGGGATGCCATCCTAAGCCTATGTCGGTGGTCGAGGTTGGTGATGGTTGACGAACAACAAGGACAACGGTTCTTTGAATGATAAATGAATCACCAAACTAGCTTTTGTTGGGATGTTCGCCTAGCTACTTTTTGGCTGGTTGGTTACGCTCCATCATTATCCATGTGAGTAGCCAACAGTAACCAACACTAACCTTACATCAATGATGAATCAGCAATGCGGATGCACTCATATTGTTGTATACCATGCTTGGTAATAGGGGTTGATGCTAGGATGAACCATCAAGAAAATTGGTGCAGATCGACCATCTCTTAACATGATCTTCAGGTGCAGGAAGGGACTGTCATGCACAACTCTGAGGACGTAACAACCACACGGGGGTACGTGGGTATGGGCAGTCTTTAAGTAGTAACCAGTTTGACCAAGTTTCGCAAACTGCAACGAGTACCTTGTGGGGTAAACCTATCTTTAGGAAACACCTATTGCTGCTGGGTACATTGGCAAGAGCGAAATTGCGCCCAAGCCACCAACAAAGCCAAACAAAATTGCATAGGCGTGGACATCCTACCAAAAGTGCGTATTCTGTTTACAGTTTTGGACAGCAGGTACACCTCCAAGTCCCATATCCGACAGATTTCCAAGACTGCGATTCATGACAGATTGATTGCACAATAAGGGCCATAACGACAGCCGGAAAATGCGGGTTAAGGGGCTGCTGGCTATGTCTATACTAGTCTATACTTGAATATCACTGGGATCGTTGACTGGAAAATCTCCGGGAATCCCGCACCAATCATAAGGGTTTCCCACTTTGATTTTCCCAGAAAAACCATTTCTGGGAGAATAGTTGTGAATACTTCTTGGATGCTTGTTTATCACCCACAAGCATCAGTTGGTAGGTGGGTGGTCATTCTCCAGCTTATCAAGCTCTATTTACCATTGTTAAGCATTGGCGCATAGCAGTGGCTGATCACTGAATCACAGCCTGGCTCCCCGCAGCGCTTTGCAGTGAACTCGTTAGACGGAAAAAACATATAGGGTTTTTGGCGAGCTTCATCTGGTACCCTATATGTCATCCAAAAACATATCCTTACAGGGTATGTGCTTCTCCACTTCATCCGGTTTTCAACAAGTAGGGTTCATTGAGCGGTGGTCAACTACCAGTAGTCAACCGGTCTCTTGGTGGTACACCAAGGATTTCCTTTGGATGCTTGGGGGAAATTATCATTTTCCTTGTGGGGTCAACGTGTCAAAGTGACGTACACTTTCTTGTCTCAGACCGCATCAACAATTCATGTCGAAAAATCAGTTTCGAAACCAATGACTAGCACAGGTTGATATCCAGCCATGCATAGGTAGTGAGGGCTGTTAAATGGCCACATCAATTTCATCTAGATTTCAACCATGAGGGATGAAATCAGGCTACAAGACAGTGGCATAATAGTTCATTGATGCTAATCAAGATGTTGACCAACGGTAGTTAGACACCATAGTAGTGACCCAAACAAATGTTCATCATTACCAATATCAAACAGTGATGCCATGGTTGATTTATACATCAAGGTTGAGGCTCAAGCCTCCCCGTGGCACCTTGGCCATCAGCGGTCCTGGTGTCGAGTTGAGTCATGACATTCTCATTGAGCCATGCCATCCAGCACTTTGACGTTGCCGGGGCCAGGGGATGTTTGGCTTCCCCCCCCGTACGAATCTGCTAGTTGAGATGACCACCAGAGAGCTGCAGGATGAGAGATTGTTCCTCAGCATGAATCGTTACTCACCAGAGGGCCTCGGTTACCATGAATTCCTCTCTGACACAATGGAGATACCTGCGGATCGACTGTTCGATGTTGTGAAGGTAGATTGGCGAGCCATGCAGGGACTGCCCGGCTTTGATACCAGGTTTTGGCTTCTCCATGTCTGGGAAGATGTAATGGGGAACTACGTTGTGGATGATCTTTCTGTGGTGCTGCCACTCCAGGAAGCTGATCCCAAGGACACACACCTTCGTCATCTCGAGCTGTTCTCGGGTGCATTTGCAGGCTGGAAACAGGCGGGGAACTTGTTGAAGCACTCCTTTGGGTGCCCATCGCAGACCGTAGCAATCGAGCTCGATGCATCCGTCAGCAAAGCATACGCCATTTCACATGGAGCATGTTGGACACACACTGACCATGACATACCAGCTGACTTGCTCACTGGATCTTCCAAGGATTGGATTTTCCAGGGAAGTTTTCTGGACACTGCAAGTTGGAAAGCCATCGCAACATGGCATCCATCCTTTGTCTCTCTATCATCCCCCTGCCCGCCTTGGTCGGGAGCGGGGACTATGATGGGACTGAGAAGCCAGCAGGGAAAGCTCCTTCCGCTTTCCATCCTCGTCCAAAGATGGTTCAGGCCGGAGTTCATTGGAATAGAGCAAGTGTCGGGTTTCGCAACCCATGCTGAGAAGGGACATGCCCTGAAAACGTTGGCCTTCATCGGGTACAAGCTCTTATGGCAAAAAGTGCTGGACCTGTCAGACGTAGCCCAACCATCCCGAAAAAGGTGGATCGCTTTGGCAGTGAGGATCCACGGCAAGCCAACTCTCATGCCCCCGGAATTTTGGGAGAAAGTTCAACAGGAGGTGTTTGTGCCTCCCACACTGCCTCTCACGGATCTCCAACGTCAGCAGTTGACACCAGACGAGAATGCAATTGCCATTGCATCCGACCCTGCCATGTCACACCATCCAGGAACACCAGCACAGACCCTTGAACGAAGGATCTCAGACGGGAAGCGACGAGTTCCAACATTCATGGCCTTGTATGGATCGCAACACACCCTGCCACCGCACTTGCTTCGGGCCAAAAAGTACCTTGGGCACTTCGTAGCTGATGAAGCTGCGGAGAGAGGGTTTCGTCACTGGCACCCAGCAGAGATTTGTTTGATGCATGGTGTTGAGAGTCAGCTGTTTTTGGAAGATGACATGGAACTCTCATGGCATTCCACGGGAAACATGATTTCAGTGCAGCATGCTTTGGTGCCCATGGTCCATGCAGTGAATTGCCTCCAGCTCGAGGGAGTTTCCTTCCTCTCGTTGCCCGAAGTGATCAAGGTTTTTACCAGCACCAAGCTGAAGGCTTCCGAGGTTCGCATGCATGTGTTACCCCACGGATACATGTTGTCCCACGCTGATACCCTGTACACACAGGCCTTTGCTGACAGTGTCACTGACTTGTTTGCCGGACCGCAACCAGGCCTGCCGGTATGGGACCCGGATGTTTCGTTCAGAGCTTGGAGCACACATGAGGCCAACCCGGTGTCTTTGAATCTTGACGTTGCTTTGGACATCCCATCACCAATGGAAGTGGATGAAACAGCTTCGCTGCACCCAGTCATGCTGGGTTCACTGGCTTTGGACTGCTACCAGGAACAGTTTTGGTTTTCGGATGGTTTGACAGGGAATGACCTGGCTCTCGTATGGGACCCAAGCTTGGTATTGAAGTCCACCACAGCCGATACCACACTGACTGCAATTCTCTTGGGGCCCCCCTTTTTTCTCACATTGCATCCTTTTTTTCTCACAGCACCCCTTTTTTTCCACAGTGGAAACCCTTCATTCTCACATTGCTCTATTCTGACATTGCCCCCCTTTTTTCTCACATTGCATCCTCGTTTTCCACCCCTCTTTTTTAACAGTGTTTCTTGTGCAGGCATGTTTTTTCCACATTGCAACCCTCTATTCTAACAGTGGAACCCTCTTTTCTAACATTGGATGCACCTCAACCCCCGCTTTTCTCACATTGCCCAATCTCCTGCATGGGGGGTTTGGAAGGACGGTTTTTCGGGCACTTGCGCCCAGTCGGTTTTCAGTCCTCGGCTTTAGTCATCCATTTTGGGCCCTTGCGCCCAGTCAGTCTTCAGTCCTTCCTCTCAAGTCCTTGATTTTGGGCCCTCGCGCCCTTAGATTGTTTTGTGCTCCGCCCTGTTTTGAATTCAAGCGTCCTCGTATGCATTGCGTGCAGTGATTTGTCATGACTCGAACGTAGTCCGTCGGGTCCGCATTGTGTGCAGTATTCAGTGATGTGTAGAACGTGGATCTGTTGCGCGTTCTAAGTTGCACGTACTATGCCGTAAGTGCTTTGCAGTCTCTGGTCCGCAGTGAGTCTTCAGCTCTTCGTTCTGCGTCGTCGATTTTGGGCCCTTGCGTGCATTCAGTCTTCAGTTCTTCGTCTTCAGTCATCGATTTTGGGTTCTTGCGCCCTCGATACTGGGCCCTTGCCCCCTTCATTGTGTTGCGCCGTGCGCGTTTTTGGACCCAAGCGCCCTCGTCCGCATCGTTTGCGCTGCTACGTTGTGGATCGACTATGGGTTGAGTGTATCTGGTTTTCAGAATGGTGTTTCTGGTTCCCTTGGTGTTTTTTTCGTGGAATGGTGTTGTGTTGTTCCTGGGATGGTGTTTCTGTTTTGGAAAGGTGTTTTTGGTTCCCGCCTCGGTGTTTTTTGTTCCCGCTCTTGTGTTTGTCCAGTACACTGCTTCACCTCACAGCGGCCCAGAGCCCTGAACTGCAGTTGCGCCGTGCACTGCTTCGCTTCAGCCCTGAACTGCAGTTGCCCAGTGCACTGCTTCGCTTCAGCTGCCCAGAGCCCTGAACCTTCAGTTGCCCAGTGCATTGCTTTATTTCAGTCTTCATGCGTTTTGTGTTGGTAGGTTTTGTCTTGGCGCGTTTTGTCTTAGTACTTTTTGCTGTGGCGCGGTTTGTCTTGCTGCGTTTTGTGTTGGTAGGTTTTGCTGTGGCATGTTTTGTCGTGGGGCCCAACTTTTTTTTACCCCCCACCTTGTTTTTTTGATTCCCCTGTTTTTCTGACCCCCCCACCTTGTTGTTTTGGCCCCTGACCCTGTGTTTTTTAACCCTTCCCACCCTGTTTTTTAACCCCTCCATCCTTGTTTTTTGACCCCTGACCTTGTTTGTTTGACGCCTCTTCCTGTTTTTTTGGCCGCTCTCTCGTTTTTTCGACCCCTCTCCCTGTTTTCCTCACCCCTTGGATTGGCTTCCGGGACTGCCGACCAGAGGCAGGAGGGGGAAGCGCGGGGAAGCAAGAGGGGTTTGAAACGGGAGGAAGAAGAGGAAGAAAGGAAGGAAAGGAAGGAAAGGAAGGAAAGGAAGGAAAGGAAGGAAAGGAAGGAACTGAAGGAAAGGAAGTGAAGGAAGGGAGGAAGGAGAAGGAACTGAAGGGAAGAAGGGAAGAAAACTAAGGGAAGGAAGGCAAGGAATTGGAAGGAAAGGAAGGAAGAAAAGGAAAGGGAAGGAAGAAGAGGAAAGGAAGGAATGCAACGACAAAAATAGTTGTCTCTGTTTTGCTTTGGTGTTAGTGTCTTGGCTTCGCGCTGTTTGCATTTGATGTTCTCTTGTTTTCGTTCTTCTGTTTTTTAGGTAAGTCTCTCACTCCTCGGTTAGATCTTTTCCGTGACATGGATCTGGATTCATTTCCCACCTTGTCTTCCACGCTTTTGTGAGATCGTATGACGACTTGGATGTGACTTTGTCATCTTTGTCTTCCAGTATGTCTCCTACTTTTGTCTCCCATTCCCTTTTTAAGATATTGTCACGACATGGATCTGAGTTTGTCCCCCGTATGTCTGCCACTTTGTTTCCAATTTATCCTTCATTGTGGTTCCCAGTCTTTTTTGAGATCTTGTCGCGACACGGATCTACGGTAGATTTGCGTCTCATTGTCTTTTGGGGATCCCCAATCTTATGCTTTTACAAGTCTAGTAGTAGACTAGTAGTAGACTGGTAGTCTAGTAGTAGACGAGACGTAGGCTAGTATTAATAGACTGGTAGTATAGCAGTAGACTAGTCCAAGACCCACGGTCTAAAGCACCACTGCGCCAAGACAATATCGGGTACGGTATTTCTGGGGATTTGATTTTCCGGATGTCCAGGGGATTCTTTCCAATTTCCAGTAAGTAAGTAAGTAGGTAGGTAAGTAAGTAAGTAAGTAGGCAAGTAAGTAGTAGGTAGGTAGGTAGGTAGGTAGGTAGGTAGGTAGGTAGGTAATGGTAACTAAGTAAGTAAGTAAGTAAGTAAGTAAGTAAGTAAAAAGGCCAGCAAGGCAGAAAGTAAGGAAGTAAGTAAGCCAGCAAGCAAGTAAGTCAGGAAGCACGCAAGAAAGTAAGGAAGCAAGCAAGCAAGTAAGCAAACAAGCCAGGCAGAAAGTAAGTAAGTAAGCCAGCAAGTAAGTAAGTAAATAAGCAAGTAAGCAAGCAAGCAAGCAAGTAAGTACTTGAGCAAGCAAGCCAGCCAGCCAGCAAGCAAGCAAGCAAGGCAGCAAGTAAGTGAGCAAGTAAGTAAGAAAGCCAGCAAGTAAGCAAGCAAGGAACCGTCAACCTAAAACCAGAGCCCCAGCTAGCAACAAGCCTACCATAAAACGTAAACCAATCCTGAAACCAGGAACCCTAAAACTATATACAACCCCTCAAATCAACCCAAAAAAGTGAACCATAAAATGAAACCTAAAGCCAAGAATCAATTTTAACATCAACCCTAAAACTAAACCCATAAACCCTAAATTCAACCCTAAAACCATCAACTTTAAACCCAACCTTAAAACCAGAAACCCTGACAGCCTGACAGCAACCCTAAGACCATAAACTCTATAACCAAAAACCCTGAACTCAACCCTAAACCACAAACTCTAAGACCAACCCTGAAACCACAAAGCTTAAGATCAACCCTAAAAATATAAAACCAAAAGCCAACCTTAAAAACAATCCTTAACATCAACCTGAGAACCAGAAACCTTAACATCAACAGTAAAACCAGAGACCCTAAAATCAATTTCAATCCCTAACGCTGAAACCATCAAACGTAAAGAATCCTAAGACCACAATCCCCAAAATCTGAGCTATAAAACCGTAACCCCTAAAACCATCAAAATCCTAAAATCATCCTAAAATCATCCTAAAATCAACCTAAAGCCTAGGCCCAAGAACATTCATAGCATGAAACCTAAAACCATAAACCCAAAATTCAACCCTAAAACCGGAAACTGAAAAATCAACCCTGGAACCATAAAGCCTAAAACCAACCCTAAAAGAATAAACCCTAAAGCCAACCTCAAAACCACACATCCTAAAGCCATCCTTAAAACCAGAAACCCAAAAATCAACCCCAAAACCAGAAACTCCACAACCAGAAACCTAAACTTACATCAATCCTAAAACCAGAAAAAATAACATCAATCCTAAAACCAGAAAAAATAACATCAATCCTAAAAAAGAGGGATAGTTGACCAAAAACGTTGTAATTGCCATTCCCAGACGACGTCGGAAAAAAAATCACACAAAAGATTGAATAAAACTAAGCTGAAAACCAAAAACCCTAAACTCAACCCTACAACCATAAACCAAAAAAGCAACCCTAAGATCAGAAAGCTTCAAGTCAACCCTAAAGCCTGGAACCCTAAAATCAGCCCTGACACCGAAACCTTGAAATCACCCATCAAACCATCAGCAATAACCAACTCTAAGCCCAGAACCCAAGCTAGCAACAGCCCTAAAACTATAACCAGAACGCTCAAAACACTAAACCTAAACCGATGCTAAGACCAGGAAACAGGAACCCTAAAGTCATAATCCCTCAAATCGACCCAACAAAACGTAAACCCTAAAATCAACCCTAAAGCAAAAAACCGATCATAACATCAACCCTAAAACTAAAACCATAAACCCTAAATGCAACCCTAAAACCAACAACCCTAAACCCAACCTTAAAACCAAAAATCCTGGCAGCAACCCTAAGACCATAAACTCTACAACCACAAACCCTGAATTCAACCCTAAAATCATGAATTATAAGTTCAACCCCGAAACCAAGAATTCCACCACACCTAAAGAGGCACAACCACCCCGCCACATTGTATTTGCTATTTCAAAAGCAGAAATGGAAAATAATTTCAAAAACAAAACGGAGAAAAAAAACCCAAACCTGAAAACAACCCATTCATACCGATTAAAGACATCGGCCAACAAATATGTTTTTACTGGCCCCCAGTATGAACAAAGGTGTGTCCTAGCAGTGTCGATCGGAACAGATCGGAACAGGGCATTCACGCCAAGGGTTACCACCACCAGCAGCACCACCAGCACCACCAGCACCACCACCACCATTACCACCACCACTAGCACCACCATTACCACCAGCAAAAGCAGGACCACCATCACCAAATGCTGCAAATACCGCATGAAATCGATGCAGACAAGAAAGTGGGAAAAAATCCGGGGAAGGTGGAAAAAAGTTTCCCTGGGGGACCTGCGCCCGCTCTCATCGCCACACCATCAAAACACCACCGCAATACCACCACAACACTGCGACGCCACCACGACACCACCACAAGATACAACACCGGAACACCACCACAACACCGCGACAACAGCACCACAACACCATTACAACACCACTACAACACGACCACAACACCAGTAGAACACCACAACAAGATTAGGAGTAGGCTGTTGGCTGGTGTGCACCATAGTGCTAGACTAACTAGTAGTACCCCAGTGGTACAGGAGGAGTCTGGTAGCAGATGGCTAGTAGACTAGTAGTAGACTAGAAGTAGACTAGTAATTAGTAGAGCAGCAGTACAGAAGTAGACTAGTAGTATACAAGTAGTATAGTAGTAAACTAGTAGGAGTCAAGGAGCGGCATGGCTACGGCTACTACTAAAGCACCACTGCCAATGGCCCAGTGCCCAAACTTTAACGTCCCAGCGCCCTGTGCTACATGGCCCAGTGTCAGTGCCAGTGCCAGGACTTTTGACGGCCCAGTGCCTATTGCCAAACTATCATTAAAAGCTGGTACTGTAGTAGCGGACGAGCAGAAGAGTAGTAGTACAGTAGTAGTAGACTGGTAGTAGACTAGTAGGCTAGTAGTAGACGAGACGTAGACTAGTAGTAGACTAGTAGTAGACTAGTCCAAGACCCACTTTCTAAAGCGCCAATTCACCAAGACAATGTCCCACCGCCACACCACCGCCCCAGCATCAAAACACCACACCACACCACCACAACACCACATCCACACCACGACAACACTACCACCACACCATTACAACACCACCACACCACCACCACCGCCACCGCACCATTGCAACACCACCACAACACCACCACAACACGACCACAACACCACAACACCCCCACCACAACACCACCACCACAACACCACCACCACACTATTACAACACCACCACCAACGACCACAACACCAGTAGAACACCACAACACAACAACCCCACCACACCACCACAACACCAGCGCCACTACCAAGAATCACTACCTTCAACAAGCCCGTCGTCGTTGGTTGGTTGGCTGGGCGGTCTTGCGGGCCTGCTTAATAGACTAGTCGGAAAGCACCAGCAGCAGACTAGAAGTGGACCAGCAGAATGCTAGGAGTAGATTAGGAGTAGGCTGGCGGCTGGTGTGTAGCATAGCACTAGACTAACTATTAGTACCCCAGTGGTACACGAAGAGTCTTGTAATCGACGACTAGTAGACTAGTAGTAGACTGAGCAATTAGTAGAGCAGCAGTACACAAGTAGACTAGTAGTATACAATTAGTATAGTAGTAAACTAGCAGGAGACTAGGAGTGGCATGGCTACGGCTACTACTAAAGCACCACTGCCAATGGCCCTATGCCAAACTACTATTAAAAGCCCTGTAGTAGCGGGCTACTAGTAGAGTAGTAGTACAGTAGTAGACTGGTAGTAGACTAGTAGTAGACTAGTAGACTAGTACTAGTAGACGAGACGTACACTACTAGTAGACTAGTAGTAGACTAGTAGTGTAGCAGTAGACCGCCACACCAGCGCCCCAGCATCAAAACACCACAACAGCTACTGCTATTGCTAAAGCACCACTGCATGAAAAGAATACACGAGCACCACAGCCTCGGAACAAAACACCACGATCCCGACGACACCACTAAAACACCTACCACAGCACCACAAGAACCCCACCACAACACCACCAGAACACTAGCACCACTAACAAAATAAACAACCTTCAATAACCCGGTTGTCGTTGGTTTGGTGGCTGGGTGGTTTGCTTGTTTACTCCCTTGTTTTGTTGCTTTCCTGTTTGTTGTTAAAGAACACTAGTTCGTATAAAATGCCAGGACTACATGACATGAATTGACACCAAATGATACTAAATGACCCTAGAGAATTGCGATGGTCCTTCATCATCCCCAATAAACGTAATTCCCGCTAATCAGCACTAAACGACATCAGTTGGTAGTCAATGACCCGAATTCGCATTCAGCAGCAGTAGTTGTTTTTTAGTCACACTTAAGGGGCATTTAACCAAAAATATTGATACTAATGAGTCATGACACTACACAAACATATTTAGTTGACAATAAATCACATCAATTAACACTTAATGAAAATAATTGTCATAAATGGGCTAGGAGTCAAAAAAACAAGGTGGGGGGTCAAAAAAAGAAGGCGGGGGGACAAAAAAAAAGGTAAATGGGCTAGGAGTCAAAAAAACAAGGTAGGGGGTCAAAAAAAGAAGGTGGGGGGGTCAAAAAAACAAGGCGGGGGGTCAGAAAAACAGGGTGCCCTTTGTCTTGGTGCGTTTTGTGTTGGTAGGTATTGATTCGCTGTGTTTTGTCTTGGCGCTTTTTGTTGTCGTACGTTTTGCTGTGGCAATGTTTCGTCTTGTGACTTTTTGCTGTGGCACAGTTTGTCTTGGCACATTTTGTGCTAGCAAGTTTTGCTATGTGGTAGTTCTCCTCCGGTACTTTTTGCCGTGGTGCATTTGAAGGTTTTGATGTGGTACGTTTTGTTTGGTGTCTTTTTGTTTGGCCAGGGCTCTGTTGTATTCAGCGGCCCAGAGCCCTGAACTCGCAGTTACCCAGTGCACTGCTTCATTCACAGTTGCCCAGTGCACTGCTTCGCTTCAGGGGCCCAGAGCCTTGACTCGCAGTTGCCCAGTGCGCTGCTTCACTCGCAGTTGCCCAGTGCACTGCTTCACTCCAGCGGCCCAGAACCCTGAACCCGCCATGAATCTACCATTAATCCACCACCAATGCACCAGTGCATTCGAAAAGCCGCCAGTGCCGACAGGTTGTTTGCTTAGGTGCTGATGTGCCAGGGGGGAACTACCGAATACATAAACAATGGCCAATGTTAGAAAAACAGGGCTCACACGACCCAATGTCAGAAAAACAGGGCTCCCAAGACCCAATGTTAGAAAAGCAGGATCCAATGTTAGAAAAGCAGGATCCAATGTCAATTAAAAGGGTCGCTGTCAGAAAAAAAGGTTCCGATGTTGAAAAAAAGGGGTTCCCATTCTCTCTTGCATGACCCAGGAGCTGACATGAGCCGGACTGCCAGGCAAGATGCCATCGTGATGCTGCATGACTCCGAGCTCACCATCACTGCGGGGGAACCACAAGCTTCAGTGAGGGACATGCCGCATTTCTCTGCCTGGCCAGGACCTTTGTATGACCAGTATGGGGAAATTGGACCTGATCAGAGGCCCCGCCCGAACATGGTTGTCACAGAACACCCGAACACCCATGCTACTTATGCACCGGAGTTGGGACCATTGATGCATGCTTTCGCCAACACTGTCCTGGACACTAGCTGGGATCCAACCAACAATGACTTGGTGCTGGCCTTCACTGGCGAGACCACCTGTGTTCAAGTGATGACTGAATTTTGGCTGCACGTGGGGCAAGGACTGACCAAGCCCTACCGAAGGACTCCCACACGTACTGACTCAGGCATCCGATTTCAACCGTTGGCACCAGCAGGCACATGCCCACCCAGACAGTTTCGCTTGGCCTTAGCAATTGCTGCCACCAGGAGCCTGTTTGATAAAATCCAGCATTCGTTGCACTGCCAGAAAGTGATTGTCAAACACATGGGAAGACCAGTGTGGGAGGGTTTTCTCCCTGAGCACACACCCAAAGCACTGTTGCAGCTCTATGTCAGAGTTGCTTTTGCGATCAGCCACCCAGGCCATGCATTGGAACTCTCATCCAGGGGAACTGCAATTGATGGGGATGGACAAATTGGGGAAATTGATCTGACGGTAGCAGTTGACGCCATCTTGCTTCACCTGACACTGGCCCCACCTGCACCTGCAACCTCCACCCTTAGACTCACTGGGGGGGGACTTGGAGCCAAACAACAAGTTCGATCCACACAGCAGTCCACGTTGGCCACCATTCTTCTTGAGCATGGGTGTGATTTGCCATCGACCACTGCGACGGTTGCCAAATTGATGGACCACCACAGCATTCAAACCATCCAGCAAGCCACCAGCCAGCCAGGACATGCACGGATCCCAGCCATCATGAAGTTGTGTCAAGAGGGAGGCATCGATCCACCCGTGATTCCTCCGGCCCGTTCAGGGGCACCCAAGGGTCCCAGCAATGGGAAACAAAGACGCACCCAGCAGGTTGTTGACCCGGCTGGATACAAACTGGTGCCAGGTTTTTTCGCCAACGCAGACGACACCGAGGTCATCCAACTTCAAGAGATCCAACCACAGAGCTCCGGAGTATGCATCGTCAGTGTTAGGCAAGCAGAACCTTGGTTGCGAGCCTCCCAACTGCTATCAAGCGATGAACTTGGTTTGCTGGTGGTGGGGCACCAGTTGCCCGCCACTTCACTCCACCACCAAGAAGTCACATGGCCTTGCTTGAACACAGAGGGCCATATGGTACTGATCCAAGGTTTCCTATGCCAGTTAGGTTCCAAACAGGTCAAGCTCACACCGGCTCAGACAGCGAAAGTGCAACAGCAAGCGTGTCAGCTTCTGGCCATCACGTTGCACAAGACGGACTGGACCAATGATGCATGGCATGAGATTGTGACCAACCCCATTGCATTTGTTCGTCAAGCTATCACCACTGAATGTCCGGACAACGGGCTTCAATCCATGTGGGGAAAGAGCCTGAGAGCAGGCAAGCTGCCTGCCAACCCAGGCCAAGCCACCTTGGTCCAAGTCCACTGCTCTTATGAGGAAGGCAAACTCCACAAGCTGCTCCAGAAGAGCGGCCACAACAAGCTCTTCATCACCCCCAAATCACCACAGGGTCGATTGGACATGAAGTTCAAGGTGATATGGTTGGAAGGAGATCGTGCTGCGGTAGTTGGCCACTCTGCCAAAACAGCATCATGCCTGGGCCTTGTTCGTGGAAGGGATGGTAAGGGATATGGCCTCAGATTCCATGAGTCCGAATACGACCAGGCGTGGAAAACCCTGATGCCAAACCAGCCCAAGCCAACCACCCATGAAGGGGAACATATATTCAAGATCGAGGGCCTCCCATTCGGATGTACTGAGAGCACCATGCTCTCGTGGGCTGCCAGCATTGGATGGAAGTGCCACCCACTGAGAACCATGGGACCGACCACGTGGCTGCTCCGAGCACAAGACCACCCGCCCCAGGGAATCATTCGCTTCAATTCCACACCATTGCTGGTTCGTTTGTTGCCCCCGAGGACCAAGCAGCAGACACCGTTGATCAGGGGACCCAAGTCGAAGTCCTCTGCCACAAGGGAAAAGGATCCTTGGCAAGAAGGCTTCACAGGAGGTGACCCATGGGCCCGATGGCAGCCAGGCCAGACCGCGCAGCCTGCCCAGGCCTCGAACCCCAGACAGGTGGATGGACCTACTGAGGCCAAGTTCGCTGCTCAGAGTGCTCGCATTGACCAGATGCAGGCCAGCTTGGACCAACTTGCCAAGCAACAGCAAACATATCAGCAAGAAGTGGCCGGCCAGTTCAAGCAAGTTGAGCAATCGCACAAGCAGCAATGTGCTCAGGTTGAAAAGCGGTTGGGTGATGTTCAGAACCATTTTGAAAACATCCTGCAGACATCAATGAAGCAGCAGCAGCAGAGCATTGAAGCTCAATTTCTGGATCTCAAGCAGCTGTTCGCCCAGAAGCGAAAGGGTCCAGAAGCAGCCGAGGATGATGAAATGCAGGGGTGACTAGAAGCCCCAACCTGCCAGAATTCGTTTCGCATGCACGGGGATGCTTTAGGTACTCCAGCAACGGGGTGCCACATTGCCTTTTGTTCGACATGTCACAGTGATACTTGCTTTGCCATGCCTTTCCATTGGGGATCACCTGGCTGCTATGACATAGGTTCACCTAAGTGCCATAGAGGGTTACATGCCAGAAAGCAGGAGGTCACACAGCCGACGAGCCACCAGCAGTGCCAGTCGTTTTGCAAATCCTTCAATTACCAGCCTCAGGGGTATGGGGTTTTCGGTTTTGATGCATGCCTTTCGATCCTTGTAGCCACCTTCGTCCAGCTGACCGAGGACTGCTGCAGGGCGTTTATGCCACCGCAAGGGCTGCTCGTTTTGGCGGCTCTGATGTTAGTGTTTTTGCCATGTGAAGTCGCCTTCACCCACCATCCGTCATGGTACCCTTGGTACCACGCATGTGCCGTAGGAGAGGCTTCCCATCCGGGTCCAGCCTTCAATGTAGCAATCACGAACCCCACTGCCATCTTTTCCAAGGTCACCCACTACCAACAGCTCCATAAGAAACACAAGTTGGACTTGATCGTAGCTGCAGAGACATCGGCCACCAAGAAAGCTCAGGCCATCTTCCAGGCGAAGATCGCCTCAACCTTCCGACATGTGCACTGGAGCATGCCAGTGGGGGACCACTTCCAGCGCAGCGACGGAGCCGAATCCGTCAGGGGGTTGGCCAGTGGAGTCGCCCTCCTCACACATAGAAGTAGTCGCATCGCCAAAGAGACGGTGGATCCACAGTGGTCAGCAACCAGTCGCATCCTGCATGTGATCACTCGTATAGGGGCGGTCACTGCACAGTTTGTTGTGATCTATGCAGTGCCCACCACACACCCAGGTCACAGAGAGTTCAACTCCCAACTGTTGCAGGAAGCTTTTCGGGCCACCATGATGTTGAACCTTCCGGCTGCGATAATGGGGGACTTCAATGCTGACCCGTGGTTATGGGAAGGGAGTAGTATGCTTAGCCAGGCTGGTTACATCGACATCAAAGCTTTGCACCGACGTTTGCGTGGCACAGAGATGCCACCAACCTGTCGAGAGGCCACCTGGCCTGACAATGCTTTGTGTTGCCCTCGCTTCGCATCTTGGATCCGTAGGATTTCAGTTGATCCCTCTCCGGTGTTTGACACACACAAGGTGGTGACTCTGAACCTTGAAGTCACGGGAGGTCTGGAATGGTCCAGACACATGCCTATGCCTCGTAGCTTCCTTGAACTCCCAATGAACAAGGAGACCCTGCCAGACTACTATGCAGCTGCAGTCCTCAAGGAAGGGGAGCCCACAACCTTGGAAGAATGGGGGGCGACAGTTGAGAAAGCTATCGATTGGAACGTGTATAACACCTCCAAAACCTTGCCTGATCAGACACCTCGAGGACTTCCCAAAACCCATAGAGGTAGATGCCAGCCACGCAGCATGAAGCATACTGATTTCCAAGGGTGTGTCCGCCATGGGCGACCGGGAGACTTTGCCCCTTCAATGGAAATTCACTCCTATGCCACTCTTCGCAAGATCAAGCAAGTGCGAAGACTCCAATCGTTGTGTCGAATGCTGGTGTTGCCACCCACACCCCGTAGACAGGCCACCGTCCTTGCCGACTGGCGGGCCACTTTGCGTAGTCAGGCTTTCGGCACTTGTTTCGGAGCATGGGCATTGTCTTGGCCTGAGATAGCTTTCATCCCAGTGGATTATCCAACTTTGGATCTTGCCAATACACTGTACCAGCTCACACGTTATGAGACTGAACGAGCTGCTTATGCAGACAAACAAATGTGGCAAAGAAAGCTAGCATATCGAGCAGCCATGGACCACTCGGTTCACGGAGACCAGGGAGCATTCAAACGCCTCCGAGACCAAACACAGCCACGACTTGAGCTTCACAACCACCTCACCCAAGAAGGGATAGTAGTGGTAGATGGCACTTTTGCCCAGGTCTTCTTGGACAACCCTCAGGAGTTCTCCAAAGACTGCCCGTGTTGGATCAAGGATTCACCTTGCCCCATCATCCAGACGTACCAGCACCACCTCCTGGTGCGACCCGAAGTGGAGCTGCAAACAGGTGAAGAGATCACGGTCACGCAGGACCGAGTGACGTTCAAAGAGGAAGAGATAATGTGGGAACTCCAAGCCTTTTGGGAGCAATTCTGGAACAAGGACACGCCCCCAGAAGCTCGATCGGTCATGACGGAGCTTCTCCACCACCTACCAGAACAGGTGCTGCCACCAGCTCTTCCAGATGGATTTGGAGGAAGATTGGCTCTATGCCATCCGCACCCTGAAGCCCAGTGGAGCCCGAGGCATTGATGCCATCAGTGCACCGGAGCTACAAAGCCTTCCACACCTGGCAGTTCGCCACTTAGCCAAGATTTGCTGCAGCTACCAAGAGGGTTTCCCCAAATGGTTTATGATGGCCAAGACATCTGCAGTCCCCAAGGCCAAATCTGAGCTAACAGTGGGAGACATCCGTCCGATAACCACTCTTGCACAGATCTACAGGGTATGGTCACGGATAGCTGGGCGCCGTTTGTTGAGGCTTCTTGCCGACTTGCTGCCGGAACCACTGTATGGTTTTTTGCCGGGCCGTAGCGCCACTGACTACACCATGAGTCAGCAGTGGCTCTTGGAGTACGCAGCACACCAGGGCATCCACATGTCGGGGTTCAGCCTCGATCTCCTCAAGTGCTTTAACACCATCGCTAGGTTTGGTCCATTCCAGATCCTTAGACACATGGGGTTGGATGCGGCTTTCCTGACCCAGTGGGAGAACTCCTTAGCTCGCCTCTCCAGGTTTTGGAGTTGCAACAGCCAAGTCTCCATTACGTATGACACACAGGCAGGTTTTCCAGAAGGAGACCCGCTGAGTGTTGTGGCCCTTGTCTTGCTGGGGTTCCTTTGGGTTCAGATGGTGCATTCCGCCACAGATCAAGTCAGGCTGTTCGCCTTTGCAGATAACTGGTGTTGGGCTACTAGTCACCCACAACAGCATGCCCAGGTTTTCGAGCAGACCCGCCTCCTCACCTTAGCCACCACCATGGTGGTTGACTGGCACAAGAGCTGGATGTGGGCCACAGCCAAAGACCATGCCAACACCCTTGCACGACATGCCAAGGAAGCTGGTGGTGTTCCCAACACACCGCAACTGCTGGGAGCCATGGAACTGGGCAGCCAGCTCACCTATCATGGAGCACCCCGGCTCGGCAAGCTTCGTAAACGGCTGGATGAAGCACATAGGAGACTTCATCGACTCACCCTGATGCAAGCACCCTTGGATGTCAAAGTTCATCTCGTCAATAGTGCAGTGTATCCCACTTTGCTTTTCGGCATGGAGCTGATGCCACTTGGCAGCCACCACGTGGACAAAATCCGATCCAAGGTAGCAGATGCTGTCCTGGGACCATCTAAGAGCCGCAACCCTGCCTTAGCAGTGCTAGCCACACCCAAGCTGATGGACCCCTTTGTTGCCTTGATGCGCCATGTGTTCACAGCCATCCGTCGTTTTTTGACCCGGGCATCCGAGGTGGACAGGGCCACGTTCTATACTAGAGTCGCGCACCACTCCGGAGAGTCAGCCAAGTGCAAAGGACCGGCGGGGATTTTCAAGTTTTATCTGGGGAAATTGCAATGGGAGTTTGATAACCAGGGCTTCATGCTGGTCACAGGGTTCATTCGGATCCATGTCCTACGCCATAGCAAGCAATGCATCTTCAGATGGATCCAACGCACGTGGGAGCACATGGTCCTGCCGGACCACACGCAGAGACGCCACCTGCAGGGCCTCCAGCCCATTGACAGCCGGGCCACGGCTTGCCTGGTGGCGAAACACCCAGTCCACCACCAGAAGATTCTCATCAATGAAATCGCGGGGGGGTTCCAGACTAGACACCAACAATCTTGCTGGGATCCAACCACCAGTAGCCAGTGTGAGTTCTGCCCAGCCGAGGACTCGCGAGCACATCGGTTCTTTGATTGCCCCTCTACCCAGACCACCAGAGCGAAGCATCAGCCTCTCTTTGAATGGCTTGGAGAGGAAGGGCTACCGTGGTGCGAACTGCCAGTGATTCTGCACCACCCGCACTTGGAGTTCCTCACCACTTTGAGTTACACCGAGTCAGATGCGGCCATCCCTGACTCCTTCATGGAACAAGTCCAAGGACTTGACCTGCCACACATGCCTTTGAAGTTCTACACAGATGGGAGTTGCCAATACCCTCAGCATCCCTTGACCAGATTCGCATCATGTGCTGCCGTGCTGGACACCACCACGTCCGATTCACAGCGAGCCCAACTTGCCCAGCAGTTCCGCCAGGATAAAACATTGCCTAGGTCCTTAGTGCCTTGTGTTATCCAAAGTGTACCGGGGGACCAGGGTATCCATCGCGCAGAGCTTTTAGTGATTGTTCGCCTCTGTGAAGCTTTCCACAGCACGGTTATCCATAGTGACTCTGCGGTCGCGCTTAAAGCTGCGAACCGTTGCATGGCAGCCACTGATGCATATGAGCTGGCGGATCATGAAGACTTCGACCTGCTGCTGCGTTTGCAACAGGTCATCCATCGAGGTCATCGGGAGTTTGTCAAGGTCAAGGCCCATCAAGAGGATGACCCAACCTTGTCCGACTTGCAGCTCTGGACGTCAATGGGCAATAAGGCTGCCAATGACTTCGCGATTTGGGGATGCTGGAATCTCAACAAGCCCAAAGTCGACCTGTGCAAGGAGATCAATGAAGAGCACCTGCGCCATGTGCAATGGCTGAGGGACTGCTACATCTACATGTTGGCGGCGGGCACGGAACGTGCTATCTCGCGAGAGACAGCGAGAACACGGATCCCAGAGGACCAGGCACAGGAGGGAACTGCACCAGCCGGCACCGTCTCCGACCGCATTGGGACCTACCACCTCACAGACATTTGGGAGTTTCCAGCAGTGGGGCCTGCCTTCCTGCAGCATTGCTCAACAGTATGCTACAATGGCTTCAGGCATGCCGCTGGCCAGTTCGTGCTGAGCAGCACTCTGATCAACACCTCGGAGTTTCCTTTGTGGAGCTGGCATGTTCTTTTATGATCTTTGCTGGATGCTACATTCCGCTTAAGCGTAGAGCTGCTTCTGGTACCGAGTTTCTCATGCCCATGTTCACCCCAGCACAGGTGGAAGCTTACTCTGGCCGACTGGGGGAGATGGGGCGGCAGTTTTCTTATTTGCTTCGACAGGTCGAGGCATTGTGTACTTTTGAAGTCATCCCTGCGCTGGCAACTGAGCTGATACGGAGCCTTTATGACCAAGGCTCCAACATCCGCTCCACGGGATTTATCTGGCGGCCACAATATCCTTTTCAGGACCGTGTGGCCCAAGTCATGAAAGACTATCTGAGCTACAACAAAGGGCCAGCTTATGTGACCGTCCCGGACTTGCAACTGGAGATCACGACCAGCCGACGTGATGCCATCACTACCGAATTGCAACGTCCCTGGCCACAATCACAGCGACTCTACACTCTGGGAGCTAAACAAGCTGCGGCATTTCACGGTGGAGGGCGACAAACAACACTTAGTTTTTAGATATTTTCCGACCCTCCTAATATGGGAGGGTCTGCCATGGTCGGCGGTCTCACTCCTTCGAGTTGGACAGTGGACCTTCATCAGATGCGCAGGTTGATTTATACATGGGCGTTTCTCAAGTCATGGGGGACCCCCCAAGTCATCCAACATTATCTAATATTTATGATTAGCAATAAACGAACCATTCTTTGGGTCCCCAAACTGGCTTGAGAAACCACCACTAGTAGTTGTTTAACCTTTATTGCTACTTCGTATCCCTTATGATCAACCATTACAATCCCTTCTAAAACCACTATCAAATATAGTTGACCCATAGTTTTCTAAGGGATTATAATGGTTAACCCACTATAGTTATAGTTAACCACTATTGACCAATATATAATGGTTATATATAGATTATATATATATATATATTAGGATATAGTTAACCATAACTATTTACCCACTATGGTTACAGTTCACCACTACTAACAAAGATGGTTTCCATAGTTAACCACTACAACCACTATTTAACCACTACTATAATGATCAGCCAACTATAGTTGTAATGGAAAATCCCATAGTTTTCCCTATCCTTAGCCATTCCTATGGCTTGAGAAGCGCAGCACCATGCGGATCCGTGCCAGGCTCAGCTCCGCGGCATCTCTGCTGTGACAATTTCAGGCGGCCGAGGGTGGGCCGTGGTGACGCCAACGCTGGTGGGTGGTTTGAAACAATGGTTAGAAACAGGATGGCTTTAAACAGGATGGATAGGGGATTCTTCATCAATAGTTATAAACATCTTTCAGGATGGAAAGTTCTTCATCAATGCTCATAAACCGGATGGTTCTTTTATGTTCTTTTTGGTGTCGTTTTTCCCTATTCCAACCATTGTCGGGAATTATAGTGGTTAATAGGGGAAAATCACAAGAATGGTTTTATGGGGGTCATCTTTAGGGTGTCACCATTAAGAATGGCTCCTGATAGGGGATAATAACGATCAATAGTGGTTAAACAACTACTCGTTGGTGGTTTGAAACTGACATTTTTGATTTTTCTAGATACAATGATTAAGAAATGATTGGTTGACTTGCGCATATTTTTCATGACGGGGTGGTTCAACCACCAACCAGATTGACTCACCACGGATTACTGATCCCATTGGTTGAACCCGTTGTGTTTCCAGCCCCCAGCCCTCAGCCCTCCGCGCAGCCTCCGGTCGTTTCGCGGTGATGATGGCCATGGACGAGCAACGAAGAGCCTGGACTGCAACCGATGTCGGTGTCGCGGTCGTGGTGGGACGGAGAATGTACCATGGGGTGGAACCCATGGAGGAACCTGTGGTTTAAAATGATGGGTTGATAATGGTTTAAAATGGTTAACCATGGTTGATTTAGACCACTGCAACCATCATTATAGTGGTTTAAAATGGTTACTGATGGTTGATAATGGTTTGCAATGATTTCTAATGGTTAGTTACAGGGATAATAATAGGGCATCATGATGGTTAATAAGGGATGATAAGCAACAATAGTGGATAAGCATCTACTACACATGGTGGCTTCTCAAGCCATCGGGGACCTCAAAACATGGTTGGTTTATTACCATGACATAAACGATTGATATTGGATGATTTGTGGGTCCCCTATTTTGAGAAACCTCCATGTTTGTTAATCATTCAGGATATTCTCAGTGAATCGATATGAGTTGACTATTTCATGATGATTGTTCCTGTGAAGCCTGATTCTGAGGAGACTACATCAGAGACCGAAGCTGCTCAATTGAGTGGTTCTCCTCCTGGCATAAATGCCAATGGTTCGTTTGGTGGCTTCGTAAATCGAACCTTGTGTTTTCGCTGTTTCCTGGACAGATTGTTCTGCGCGTATCATTTGCGTACTCTCCGAAGCAGTTCCTGCTG
>VSDK01012877.1:79272-97417 GCA_009767595.1 Symbiodinium kawagutii | reverse complement strand
GCCACAAAACATGACTCTCCGAAGACCTCAATTGAGAAGAATTGAACATTCTCAATCCTGCTTGGAAACAGACTGGCCTCGATTAGATAAGTCTCATCCATCAAATAGACCCCACAAAGCCAACAGCCTTTGATAGCGAATAGGACAGCTTCTGGACGCATAATTTGCAGACTGGCCTGAATGAATTGCAAACTATTTTTTTGATATGGACCTGTAATGTGAAGCAGAGAGTGTTTTGATGTCTATCTATGTGCAATCCTTTCTTCCTTGTCCTTTTGTTCCTATGCTGTGTTTCGACCAAAGCGCGCAACTTACTCGGTTGGTATTATCTCATCAATGGCAAAGAGGCAGTTCTTTCATGTTCCAAGATGGACTCATCAGAAATCACCGCTTCAGAGCTGCCTTCGATGCCCTACCGAGGTATCGTCATATTTCGTCTTCCATCATGCTGTGCCACTTGGAACTGAGTGACTGCTGTAGCTGCAGTAGTGGAAGTAGTGACAGTATCAGTAGGAGTAGCACTTACGGGTTTTGGTTGTTTTTGCATATCATTTGCTGCTTTTGTCATTGTCATGTGATCAATTATAAGGGCCCCCCTGAAACTCTTGACCAGCGCAATGGTAGGAATTAGTGAAGAATCAATTGCTATGTGTTGTGGGCATTCTCACGGTTGAGATCAGTGGTTGTAGGCTTCCAACGCCTATCTGCATAAGCGCAACCGTGGAAGCCAAGACTCATTGGTTCACACAAAGGAAGTTCATCCACGGGCTTCAGCTTCCACTCAGGCCTATTTCTCATCCGGGTTTGTCCTAAAATGCTATACCCCCAAGTGTTTGATGGTTTTCCTACTAATACTGACTGATGGTTTCCCCTTCAAACTGATGCTTTCCCGTAATGGCTACCAACTTGGATGGTTCAGGGGTACCACCACGGGGACCATGATGGAGTGGCCCTTCGCATCCGAGTCCAAGCCTGTAACCTCCGAGCCGGCGCAAACGTACGTGGTGCGAGTGCCTGAGATGTTGGTCCGGGGCAGCGGCAACGTGACGGCGACTCGGACGCCTCCCTCGGCGGCCTGGTGAGGTCGACCTCGATGGTGATATCAACGTCACGAATGGTAGATCTGAATCCTTGAGTTTTGCTATGCTGGTGGTTATCCAATTATACATGGGGCATTCATAGTTGGGTCCATGGGTGGCAGAAAGGCAGATCTTGTGTTGGATTGAACCTACCTGGAATGATACCTGTACTGATGCAACGCCCTCCAAGATGGCCCAGCCGCAGCCAAGGTTGCATTTGTATGGCTAGTCATGGCCAACGATAGTCGCAGGTGAACATCCCAACAGCTAGGCTAGTTTACAAGTTTGGACCTGGATACTATGTGAACAGCTGGGATATAGGAGAATTTTTGTATCCATGACATGGGAACAGCATTCGTAAAGACCAAATATCATGGCTTCGACATCTAGATGAACAAAGCGAGATCCCCAAACGCATGCAGCACATTCTTAAGCGCATGAGTTAACCATTGCTCAAGCATGAACCAACCCTCAACCACCGATCCAAGCACCAACCCAATTTCTCAAGCAATACTCACCATTCCCGGCTGATGCTTGGGAGCTGCAGTTCCGGGCACCGTTCCGGGTATCCCGGTGGCCAAGGGCTCCCTTTCCAGGCCGCCCCCGGCGCCACCAGGACATGGCCATCACCAATCCCTTTGACTCGGAGGATCGCTTTCGCTTTGCGACGCTCAGCAAGACGGCGGTGAAACTCTGGGAGTGACTTGGCAGCTGCTGTTCCTTGGGGATTCAGCATGGGAAATGATGGGTTTCATGATGGTGAATGATGGGTTTCATGATGGTGAATGATGGGTTTCATGATGGTTAATGATGGGTAATGATGGTTTTCATGATGGTTACTTAGCTGGTTGCTGATAACGAATGATGTTGAATAGTTGTTCATGGTGAATGACGGTTAATGATGACTAATGATAGTCCATGGTAATGAAGACGATTAGTGGTTGATGATGGTAAATGGTTTATGATGGTGAATGATGGTTCACCCTTGGTGACTGTTGCTGAATGATGGCTCATCAGCTGGTAAATAGTAGGGTTTTATAATAGGGATAAGCAATGATTGTAGAGTAACAGATAATGATGGTGAATGATGTATGACAACCAACAACTGCCAACAACAAACATGGTGAAGAACAGCCAGTACTTTTCTACCAGCTAACTAGAGGACAACGACGAACCACAATAGTGGCTCCCCTTGGACACAACGGTGCAAGGTTACTGCGAAGCCTCTTCAAGTGAGAAATTATGCCTTGATGAGTCAATCGAGAAAGAGGGCACCCCTTCATTTTCAGCGATATGCACCCAGGTACCAGGAATCAAAGAAAGATTTGGCACATCGAGCGGTGATCTTTGGAAAGAAGCGCCTGGGACCGCGGGCCCCGACCGGTGCGCCCACCAGTAGCCTCTGTTGGTTGATTGTGGCTTAGTACAACCACGACTGTAAAGGTTGATGCGTTGAAAATGGAAATGGGGAGAATTTTTGGAAGTCGATGCGATTTCGTGGTTTCTGCCTGGTTTTTGTAAACTCGTGTTTTTTTTGATTTGTGGTTTTACTTGCCCAAAAAGGCAACCTCATTTTGAGCAATGTCATTAGCTTGACGGGGATTTGATTTTTCCACCGAAATCGGATTGACGCATGATGGTTTGAGCGATCTCACCAGTAGGCTTGTGATTCGGTTTTCTTATATAGGTATCTCGCATTCTCACAGTGCTCGTTTGATCTACGAGGATTCTGGCATTTTGTACAACTGTTGAGCTTTGTCATGAGCCAGCTTGGGTTTTTTGATCATCCATGATTCCATCATTGCTTTTGTCCCATGTGATGAGTTGCGAAGGGATTTTTGTTCCATGCCGTTTTCGATTTGGGGAATCAACTTTTTGAGACTTTTTGAGGCGTTGATGATGATGCAACCAGATGGTGTCTTACACATTTTTTGACACAATGTTCATGGGTGTTCAAACAGAGGCCTCCTGGATGTTGGGACTCCATGGTGTTCTGGCTTCTGGTGCACTGACTAGTTTGACTTCCTGAATGCGCAGCGTCCTGTGTTTCATGGTTGATTTCAAGATTGCACTGACTTCCTCGCCCGCTTGGAACAATGGCCAACAGCATGAATATTATTAACTACATGCTCTTTCGGAATCATCATCATTATGATGGTCATAGAAATCACCATCCTCATGGTGATCGTCCTCCTCCTTGTCCTCCTCCTCGTCATCATCCTTCGTTACTTTCATGAATCGCCTCCTAGGGCGCCCCAGCAGCATCTGACGCACGTCGCCTATGCCACCGAAGCCGGACATCTGCTGATGTGTGGCAAGGAGGGCCAGTTGTATGACGTGCCGTGGTGTGCCGGGCGACTGGAGGTGCCTGCCATGGGAGTAGTCGTATAGTTAGCAATAGTAGTAGGGCAATTAAATATGATCATTAAGCACTACTATGTCTATAGTCAGTGAATTATTATTATACAGATACTTACCATGTTAGTACAGTTATTGACCAATTACGATGCTTGCACTCGACTATAGCTAATGCTCATTGGAGTAACCATTGTTTACTAACCAGTCGAAATTCATCATGGTTACTATAATTCAAATGGACCTCATCATTTGATTCGTTGAACTTTTCTGGGACGATTTCTGTGCTGACGGCGCACACAGTCCTCATCACAGTATCGGTGTCCCCAGACTTGAAATGTGAAGCTGGATCTGAATCTGATGATGCGAGAGGCCACAAGACGTACTGGCAAGATAGGTTCACGATTAGGAACCGATCCTCCTCCTCCTCCTCCTCCTCCTTTAAACCCTTATTGTTTTGTGCTTCTGCAACTGGAAAATCTTCAAATCATGGGTTGATAGCAGTTGCCCGAATGATTCTTCCCTATGGGAATTTCTGCTTCTTAGGCAGTAGCCATTGGCAACGGAGGTGATCTGTGGTCACCCCCCGAGCCGAGCTGAAACACGGTGTGTTTCGAGGGCGCCAGGTCCGGATAGCAAGCTGATCATCAAGCGATTACTAGGGATGAACATCACCACCAAGAACCCAAGGGTAGATCTAGCTACTTATAACCACAACTTGGTGTTTGAACATCTATCATCACCACCAAGAACAGAGATTATAAGGAAGCCAAGTAATGGTAGATCTAGCTCTGTCAATAAGCGAGCCGGCTGTTTCATTGGCGACCCAAAGCGGCGAAGGGCAGAACTGCGCAGCCTGTCGTGGATTCAAGATTCAAATCTTGAATCGTGAATTCCGCAAGTTGGCAACTTTTGCCAAATACGGGATTCATGGATGGTGGCACAAATTGTGTTGAAATACTGGAATCCTGCAAGCTGGCAAAGGGTCCCCAAGTAAGCAGAATTCGTTGTAAGTAAAAAAGAACATGTGAAAAGGTAGGTCTTTGGGGGATATGTATATGTATGTATACATAGATACATATATATTTGTGTCCATACATGAATATATATAAATAATAATAATAATAATAATAATAATAATAATAATAATAATAATAATAATAATAATAATAATAATAATAATAATAATAATAATAATAATAATAATTAATACATACACATATATGTATGTTCACAGATGTTTGCATATGCAGGTGCCGGCAGCCCTCCAAGGTGCATGGATCGCATGTGCATCACAATGCGTGCCTGGCGAACCAGCTGTGCTCCGCCGTGTCGCTCCAGTCCTTGAAGCAAGGCAGGGCTGCGTGGCCAGGCCACAGGTTGGTTGTAGCAGCGGGAGCGGAGATGTATCGAATAGGCGGGGGTTCTTCAACAACGATGTGGATTTGAATGGGTTATGATAGGGATTAAACAACCATCGGTTCCTGGTTTATCAACAACTAATAGGGGGTTTCTCAAGAATCTGTTGATTGGATAGAATAGATGGGTTATAATGGTTCAATTGGAACAGGCTCTGATTTTGGGGTGAACAGCAGGAACCAACAGGAAGCATCCTTGACCATGGCACCTGTTCCTGGTTTAGAGTAGGTTCTACCACGATTGGTAGCGATCTAGCCTGCCATCCACGGGGGAAAACCCACATCGGATCCACCCATCTGGCTGTGAGTCAAAACCCCGTACCCCTGGTTCCCCTATCATTAACCATTGTTTTCCCTATAGTTTTGTTGGTTGGTTCCCATCATTAACCATGGTTTTCCCTATAGTTTTGTTGCTTATCATCCCCCATTACTTGGTTGGTTAAAGCCTTGACCCATGGCCATCTCCTTCCCCCGAAAATCTCCAGGGCGGAGTGAGACTCGCAGTTCCTTCGACTTCTTGGCAGCGGATAGCGTTGGCACCTTCCTGCTGGGTCGTTTCGAAGAGGATCCTCCTCCACTTCCTCGGCAGCGTCGACCCCTGGGACTCAGGCGGATGGGGCTAGCCTTGGCAGCTTCAAGGGTGGTGGTTTGGTATGAAGGCGATGCTGAGACCATGTGCAAATGGTCATTCTCCTAGGGAAACATCATGGACAAACCCCATTTGTCACGTGGAAATAGCCTTTCGCAAGCAGTTAGGCCATGGCCACCTGAGTTGTCTATCGAATTGATGGGAAGTTTTAGTCATGACACGAGCAGGTCGCCTTGGGTGAAGGTGTGAAACCCCACATGTGTTCTGTACTTGTCAAGTGCCATTTCTTTCTCGCAGATGTATCCTGATTGAACGCAACTGATATCTGGCCATCGGGGTCATATCCAGGGATGTCTCTGAGCGGCGATCACAGCCACTGGTCATCGGAGCCATGAGGCAATGATTCACCTTTGGGGCCGCAGAAATCATGTATTATTGTCATGTGGTTTGGATCTTCTAGATGTGATGTGTGTGTATTCGTCAATGGGCCCAAGATGGGTTTCAGACCTGGAAAGAATGTTGGTACCTTGCGGGCTTTTACCGGTGAGTGGTTGGAAGCACCAAGTAGGTTCCACTGAGATCATGCTCAAGTAGTGGGTGATCCTGAAGTAGTACGGTGCCCCTGCCCTTAAGAAAGTGGTTCCGTTGCTTCCCTGGGTTAGTATCCACCACCAGTGAGGACGCTCCGCCTCTGACCAGGCCTCAAGTCGTTGAACGCTTCACCCTGGAGGATCTGCCGTGCGCCAATGGCAGTGAGGAGAAAGCGGACACCGAAGATCTTCGGGCTGGCAGTCCATCTTGGAGACGTGTATGAATTATACACATGTATATATGCCTGGGTATCTCATGGACCTGAGGGGATGTTCACACCGCTCAAGCTATCTTGGTTCATGCTGGACAGCCCATTCCTAGTTGACGCGATCCGTGAGGTGCGGTTTTTTTTCACGCCATCGAGCCATTTTCCTTGGGCACTAGTGGGGCTGTTGATCCTCCTAGTGTTCATTTGCGGGTGCTGCTGCGGCCTTTGCTTGGGGCTTCTGTGCTTATCCAGGCTGTGTCGTCAGCTGGTGGTCCAGATTTCTGCTTCGATAGTGGAGCAGTGGTTGCCCCTGCGAACTCCTGCACCTGGCCAAGGAACTTCTCTGGTTAAACGGCGGTTGGGTGAATACCGTGCATGAGCAGGCAATCTGCTTTTGCTGCTGCTGTGAATCAACTCACCGTAGCAGTCAATCGGTTGCGGTTGAGTTTGTCAGAGGATACTGGCTCTCAGGGATCGGTCACGGACTTTGAGGTGGTGCCTGAACCAAGGGCATCAGCTGAGGAACCTGCACCTGCTCCAGTGTTGGAGCCAAGGACTGAGGCTTGGGAAACCGCGCTTCAGGCTGCCACATCTGCTGGGGAACTGCTTGCATTGGACCTGAGTCCATTGGAACCTTTGCTGCAATCAGCTCGCATCGATACGGTCCGGGAGTGGCAAGAGTGGCAGTGGCATATCGAGCTGGTCGTGGTGATCGTGCTGTTCGGGCCGGTACTGAGGGCTTCCGAGGCGAGTCAATCGCCTTACCACTTAGGGCCTACTTCTTTGTGGTCCTTAGGTGCCCCAACCATCCCAACGGTTTTTGGACCAAGGCAAGTCGTACCTACCTCAACGGTGTGGGTGATCCAACTGGAAGGGGAAGACTGGATCCGAGCGTGATTGCTCGGGGATTTGCATCGAAGATCGAAGTCACAGCCTATTTGCTCGGTGCTGAGTGCCCATGGCCTCCGCATCTGGCCTGATTGCTGTTACTGAGGAGGACGTGCGAGCTGGACTGGGAAACCCAGCTAAGGCTAGGTTGGGTGCCATCCAACTTGTCGCCAAAGCTGAAGGTGCAGCTCGTGTGATTGCAGCGGTATTTCTGGTGCAATGTCGTGCAAACGGATTTTTGGTGCTTCTCCCTCAGGACGATGCGGTGAGTCTGGCTCTTCAGGACTTCGATACAGCGGGTCAAGAGCTTGCATTTCAGGATGTGCTGGACGTCGAGCTGGAGACCCCTCGCGGTCGTGCTCTGGGCCCGGCCACGGTTATCGTAGCCGATCTGCCGTGGTACTACCTGCCGATCTTTCAGAAGGCAACTTCGCGAAGGGGACTTGCAGCTGCAGCAGACGTGCAGATTCTCTTCCGGTCCAGCGACAACACTGTGGTTCGGCCGGCATTGCAGTCAGCGCTGGACAGTTGCCAAGAATGGATCTCAGCTGCCTTAGATGTCGACACTGCCAACGAGTACACAGATGCTGTGGAAGATGTGGATGCTGGTGCGGAAGGTCTGGAGAACGTGGATGGGGAGCCGCTGTCAAGCGGTGTCGATCCGCGGGATGCGGAATTGAGTGCCTTGAAAGGGAAGCTGGCCCAGTTGGAGCAGATGCTGGAGCAGATGCTGCTGAACCGTCCCGAGACACCGCAGGTGGGGATTCCAGCAGTCCAGAGGTCTCTGCTGGCGTCGCCTCCTGCGGGATCTCGAGAACTCAATCCGGCCGAGCTCCAAAGACTTCGCGCTGCAGTTGGGCCTCCACCAAGAAGATTGGGACGTGGGGACCAAGCCGCAATGATGGCTCAGCCTCCAACCTTGGAGGACCAGTTGGCAGCAGAAGTGAATCGCGAAGCCAGAGCCGAAGGCGAGGAACAGGATCTAGTGCCAGCAGAGCTGCAAGCAACTCTGCAACCATATGCAGACCCTGTCCACCAACTCCTTGCCCTGCAGATGAAGCAGACTGCCTTGGCACCCAAAGTGCCAGCAGACCCACTTGCAGCTATCCTCGGAGGCTCGGACAACGCCTCCGCACCATCATCAAGCGGTGCGGTAGGCGTGAAGGGGTATGCAGCACGAGAAGCTTTCCTTCGTCAGTTGGAGGACGACCACAAAGTGGTCCAGGTGATCAGAACAAACGCCCGGGCCGAGTTGGGAGTCAGTGCTGCAAAGGAGGAACCATCGCTTCTCCGATCATACCTGGAGAGCCGCATACCAGTGGGGGAGCTGAAGACAATGGCGCAGGTGGGTTACCTGGCTGCTCACGGTTGGGAACAAGCTGCAACTTCGAACAACGAACAGATGTTAGCATTCTGCGGGAAGATTCTTGCATACGTGGAACAAGGATGTTTGGATGGGGGGAAAACAACTCTGGCATGGATGTTGACAGGGTTGCCAGAACCCAACTTCCAACAGTTGGCCATCAACAGAAGAAGGCCGACGATTTCTCCATTTGCAAAACTCCCTGCAGCGACATGGGTCGCAGCGAATGTGAGCTTCCTCAAGGACATCGATGTGTTCGAATCCCGCCTTCGTCAGATAGGCACTGCAGCCAAGCCCAGCACACCAAATCCAGGAGATGCGAACCCAGATGGAACCGCACCGAAGTCCAAGCCCAAAGCCAAGAAGCCGAAGGGTGGGAAGGGTGCCAACCAGAGCACCGACGACGCCCATCCAAGTTAATGAGCCGTGATCGTGGGATCCCTGAACAGCGCTTTAGGGGAGCCAGTGCTATGGTTGATACTGTGTTTAGGCCTGGTCATGGTTCTCACTCACATCACTCCAAGTTGTTTAATTGCATGTTTACCAATCCTAGCATGAAGATAGACTCTTTTGGTGTTTTGCTTGAAGCCATCGCTCACCTCGAGCGGATCCCATGTAGTTTCAATGCTTTCGAATCCAAGAGCCTAATCCCTGCTTGGAACCTTCGCATGGTAGGTGTCTCCTCCGAAAGGGGACCCTTGTGGCCTGTTCCCCCTCCCTTGTGGCGATGGACAGGAAGTCCAAACCCTGGACCTAGACAGCGCCGTAGGCGTAGGCAACACTACATTCGGTTTGTATTGCTTCAACGTGTTGTGTGTTATCTCAACTGGATTGTTCTTGGGTACCCTTCTCAACCTTCTGGTAAAGCTCAGGCGGGGGAACCTTTGTCACAAGCCCAGTATGACGTGCTTAGGACGCTTGAGGGACACATAGCCCACTTTTGCAGTCTCCCGGATGTTGCCTCAAATGATCTGGGGCGATTTGGAGAAAAATTCAGTGCGCTGCGGACATCAGCTGAGGAACTGCCAGACCACCTGGAAGTGGACCTAGCTGAGGTGTTGCATGATCTCAAGATGGGGTTTGATCCCTACACCAAATTTGAGCAGCCGCATTTTGCGGCACAGGATGATCATAATCACAAACATGAGCATTGCCAGCATGAGCCTTCGCATGTCAGGATGCCTAGCGTGGGTAACAAACCGGTGGTTGCTGATAGGATAAAGTGGAAGCACCCCCCAACGTTTGACCCCAGGCCCTACTTAAATGATCCAATCGTAGCTGCCTTGTATGAGGACCCTAACACACTTAGGACTCCTGAGTATACCTGGCCTAGCAAACCCAAAGCCCGTGTCCATTGCACTAGACCGGAACTTCTAAAGTTGATGAAAATTTGGGATGCCCATGGTTCTTTAGCACTCTTCCCTTGTGATCAAGTGGTGGAACACGAGACCGTAGGCATCTTCGCAGTAGGCAAGGATGAAAATTTTGACCGGTTGATTATCAATCCCACCGTCCTGAACTCTAGAATGTATCCCTATAGCAGGTACACCAAGTCACTTGCCCCGGGTGCCCTTCTTAGTTTGCTGACCCTTGATAAGACCCAGTCTTTTAGATTCTGTGCTGATGATCTGTCCGACTTTTATTATACCTTTAAGGTTTCATCTACCAGAGCAAAACGCAATTGCATAGGCACCAAAGTTTACTTATCCGAAGTTTCTCACTTGTCATGCTACGATCATCAAAGTAAGGGACCCTTTTACCCCGCGTTAGCCACTCTTGCCATGGGTGACAGTCATGCTGTAGAGGTCGCCCAAGGAAGCCATTACTCCTTACTCCAGCAGGAAGCCGGAGCGATGCTCCCATCAGAGACCCTTGAATATCGAAAACCTATCCCTAGAGGCGATTTTGTAGAGCTCCTTGCGATAGACGATCACATAGGTGTTTTACGAGTACCAACTAAAGAACTCCCACTTCAAAAAGGTCGGGACACCAGGGTTTTCACGCAATCCAATCAGGCCTACAAGAAGGTGGGCTTGGTGGCACACCCGGGCAAGCAAAGGCGTTTTCAAACCCAGGGAACCATTCTTGGGGCTGACTTTGATGGGAAAGCTGGCCGTGTGTCAGCACCCCGAAGTCGCGTCTTGCTTTTGATTTGGGTCACTTCACTGGTTGCCAAAAAGGGGACTTGTACCAAGCAATTGTTACTGTCACTCTTAGGCTGTTGGATCCATGTCATTTTGTTTAGGCGGCCCCTACTATCACTTTTGGATGCACTCTTCAGAGTTGGTATGAATGATCCCCCTACCAAAGTAATCTGCCTCAGTAGTCATGCCCGACATGAACTTATCTCGTTGTGTTTGTTAGGCCCCTGTGCTCAGGCTGACCTACGTGTAAGTTTTGCCCCCGAAATTTTCTCTTTAGATGCATCACCATGGGCTGGGGGTATCGTAGCAGCAGACAGCAGCCCAAGTGCTGTTGCAGAGTTGTGGCGCCACTCCGAACAGAAAGGGTTCCACACTAATCTCCTTAGCCCTGCAGCTGAATTGTTAAAAGGACATGGCATAGACCCTGAACAAGAGCTTCTTTACGGGGAAGATAATCGCCCAGCCGAACCCCTCACCGCACCGGTTGTCACTGTGCCGCCGACACTCCAAGAAGGCATTCTGTATGATTGTGTCGAGCTGTTCAGGGGCTCCGGGAACTGGTCTCTTTGTCACCAGCAGCATGGTTTGATAACCCATGACGGTTTTGAGATAACTGGTCACCAGTTATTCTTTAAGGACCTTTCAGATAATAGCACATTCAGAGAAGTAGTCAGCTTGGCGTTGCGACGTGTCGTCAGAGAATGGCACGCAGGACCACCATGTTTGACTTTTGGAACCCTCAGGCGACCCCGCCTCCGCAGCAACGAAAAGACCAGTGGATTCAACACCAAAGACCCACTGACAGCAGAGCACAACTGCCTAGCTCGCCGAACAGCCATGCTGGGTTGCATAGTGGTGCTCTCCGGTGCATATTTCAGCTGCGAGCAGAGTGGCTCGTCTGTCATGTTTCGCATGCATCTGTTTCGTGTTCTTGTCATGCTGGGGTGCATTGTGACTCGTACTGCATCCTGCCAGTTTGGTTCCGCCTTCAACAAGCCATACCAATGGTTGCGCAATAAGGGTTGGCTGACTAAACTAGAGGGGGTTTGCAACTGTAAATGGAAAGGTAATCACTTCAAAGTTGAAGGCACTTTCACAAAGGCTTCCATAGCCGAGTTCAATGCCAGGTGTCAACCAGACGCCGTTGCAGTCTACGGTCGGATGCCACGACCTGGTGAAGCAGTGTCTAGCTTCTCAGCCCAGTATCCTAGAAGCATGATGAATCAGATGGCTCAGGGTAGTGTTGCCGCTAAAGCCAGTGGGAGCCCGTACATAACCCACCAGGCTAGAGAGCTTTCTTATTTTCGGGTTGGTTTAATGGGTGAACCTTCGGATAGTTTAGGACCTACTCTTGATGATGGCTTTACCCCGCGTGATTGGTTTGAAGATCCAGAGTGGATTTCCGAGTTAGCTGACTCGCTGCCTTTCAAGACGCTTTTCCAATACCATTTTAAGAGACCAGCTCATATCAACATACTTGAAAGTCAAGTGTATTCATCTTGGGTTAAGCACTGTGCTAAACAACATCCAAATTCCCGTGTTGTTGGATTGTTAGATTCCCGGGTTACTCTAGGTGCCACCGCCAAAGGCAGATCTAGTAGCTATGGCATCTCCCGAGTTCTTAAGCAAACTATTCCTTACTTAATTGGCAGTAACTTGTTTCCTGGTGGGCTGCATGTGTACTCAGCTAAGAATAGAGCTGATGCACCATCTCGAGACAAAGAGATTGAGCCACCAACCAAGGCTCTGCCTATCTGGTATACGGATATGCTTGCTGGGGATTTTCGTCGCTTTGATTTGGTGTGCCAGACGGCACAAGTGCCCAAAATCTTTGCACGTTGGCTACGCCTGCTCTTACTGCTTGGAGGGGACATCGAACGAAACCCCGGGCCTGCCAAAGCCCCACGCGGAGAATTGGATCTTCATGCGGGTTTCCATCCCGCGACTGCTACCCGTATGGCAAAGTGTTTTGATGCCTTCGCTGAATGGTTGAAGTGTGAAGTGCAACTTGCTGTGGACAGAGTGTTGCTGCGAGCAGACACTTGTGGTTTGGCTTTGCGGGCATATGGCATGCACTTGTATCGCACTGGTATGCCTAGATATTTGCTTGTTTATGCCATTACTGCTGTCCAAGACATGCATCCGGAATTCCGCTCACAACTTGGAGCTGCATGGGCTGTTGACAAGAAGTGGCAACAGGCTGAACCAGGCCATTGCCGACCTGTGATAGCTTTACCCTTGTTGCGAGCTATGGTGGCTCTAGCCCTCCTCTGGGGCTGGCCACGTTGGGCAGGAGTGACACTACTTGCCTTTTCCGGAATGTTGCATCCGAATGAATTCATTCACTTGAGGCGTGCCGACCTGATGCTGCCTGCAGATACAGGGTGGGCTACCGAAGCTATATACATCCACTTGCGAAACCCGAAGACTGCCAGGTTTGCTCGACAACAACATGTGAAGATCTCTGATCCTGATGTCATCCGGTTTGTTGTGCAATACTTTGGAAAATTTGCCTTGGACGAGAAATTGTTTAATGCATCGCTCTTCAGTTATCGCAGCCAGTGGAATGCAATCATGACCCGCTTAGGAGTGCCCTGCCGTCAGACACAAAAAGGGGTTACACCTGGAGCCTTGCGCGGTTCTGGGGCCACAACCTTGTACTTGCAGACCGAAAACATTCCTTTGATCTGCTGGCGCGGCCGATGGGCCCGCATCAAGACTCTTGAGTATTACCTTCAAGAAGTTGCCGCCCAAGTGATGATGAATAGTTTATCGCAATCCTCACAAGATATCATCCACCTGCTCAGTACTGCATGTGCCCAAATTTTTAGCATCTTCCTGCATGAGGTGAGCCGTGTTGCTTGCGGCGCAGAGACCTAGAGACGGATGGGTGTGGCTTCGGACCATTGCAAATGTTGTGACTTAATGCTGTGCGCTTGGATCCCAACTGGACATTGCATTTGATTCCTTAGCTACATTTGTCATCGAGCTCTTCAGGATGCGTTGCTGCAGTTGTGTGTTCAGCTGCTTGGTGAAGCTTTGCAGCTCCTAACTCTGGAGCTCGGGAGACTTGGAAAAAGGAGCGAAGGAAAAGAGAGATGCCTGGGTATCTCATGGACCTGAGGGGATGTTCACACCGCTCAAGCTCCCACAGTCCACCCTCCCCGCTTGATGGGTGTGGCTTCGGACCATTGCAAATGTTGTGACTTAATGCTGTGCGCTTGGATCCCAACTGGACATTGCATTTGATTCCTTAGCTACATTTGTCATCGAGCTCTTCAGGATGCGTTGCTGCAGTTGTGTGTTCAGCTGCTTGGTGAAGCTTTGCAGCTCCTAACTCTGGAGCTCGGGAGACTTGGAAAAAGGAGCGAAGGAAAAGAGAGAGATATATATATATACATGTTGATGTGATATACACATGTATATGTATGTATAAGTAGCTATATATATATATATGCACGCATGTAACTTGTGCTTCCTTGCATGTCTGCTGATCAAGCATCCTTGGCGGCTTTGCTGGCTCGCAAGCTCCAAAGTCCTTCCTATAGCTTGAAGGTATGCTTGCACTACAGGCGTTTTCCCGGGCTCTGTAAGGCTTTGGCCACAAATGTTGTACCACAGCGCGCAAAAAATGTTAGTTTCCCTATTGATAATAGATATCATTAGCTGGTTAGTAGGTACCACCATGGCTATTGACAACTCCTTATTTGAATCAAAGCCATCCACAGGGCCGTTTCGCCAGGAGTTCCCCAAGGGTTTGCAACCCAAGTGGCAGACTTTGCAGGTGAATGTCACTGGGACCACTGGGAAGTGGTGCTTTGGAGGATGATGGTTGGAACAGGGTGATGATGGTTACCGGCGGACAGTGACACAGCTCAATCAACCAGCAGAATTTCTGCTTCAGGGGATCCGTGAACCGTTGGTGGAAGCGTTTGCCTCTCGTCTTTTCACCACAAGAACCGAACAGACTTGAAGGTGAAGCCAATTGCCGGTTGATCATAGGGATCTCTTGAAGATCTATAGGAACCCTCGTTCGTGGGTTGGCTTACTGCCTGGCCAGTGATCATCAGCGGTCTATTTGCCAGCTCCCTGAGGCCGGCCACACCATCAACTCGCGCTTGTTGGATCCATTGTGTAACACCCATCACAAAGCTATCATCGTCACGTGGCTAGGTGAATTGAAAGGGTCAAGGTCAATCATGGTTGATGATGGTTGATGATGCTTAGACAGTGATGATTAATGATGACGAATGATGGTAAATGATGGTTATAGTCATATGAGTTATATATGATGAATGATGATTATGTGATGGTTATGTGAGTAATTCATCATCCCCAAGCATGCAGCCCTTTTCGGCTGTCCGGCAAGCTCCTGCCAAGGATAAGGGCCAAGTCCTAGCTGCATCTCTGCACATTCTGGTGGTTTTCGACCTCGGACTGCAAGGCCACGTTTGGCATGGACTGGGTACCCCATCGGGCCCCATCATCCTAGGTACACCATGGTATATCCGAATGATTGTCTTTGGGTGATGGATTTTTTCGGAAAAGAAAGTCATCACAAAGCCAATCACCGACGATCATGCAGCTGGAAATTGGGAATTGATGAGCATTCAGCACTGTTTCACCATTCTAGCTCATTGATGAACCCCAGGTTGACCGTCTTAAATCAATACCAACCATGATCAATACATTCACTAGCCCATTCAATCAGTCTATTCACCCATTGATCAATCCAATCGTTGACCCATTCATGATCCATCATTATCACTGGCTGTTGGTTAGGAGGGAGCTGCTTGGAGCCAGGGGTATCCCGCTCCACCCTTCTACTAGGGGAGCCAGTTGGAGCTACGAGAAGTGCCGGTTCACCAAATTTAATGGAAAATAACCCTCTACATTTCGGATGAATCACCGGCTACTGAGCAGGTAAACTGGCGGTGGTCCATTGACCCATTGAGCCATTGACCCATTGATCCAAGATACGCCCTATTGATCCAATCATTGACCCATTGATCCATCCTGGAAAGCCATTCGGCCAACCATCAACCATTGGATTCCAGCCAGGTGGGCAACGCAGACTCCTGCGAATCGTGCAGGCGATGCGACGCTTTGTGAGTCGCTGTGAATGTGTCGGCTCGATAGGATCAGTCTGTCCCAATCGATGACCCTTAGAGGTTCACAACCTGAGGAATCGCCAGCTTTTTCTAGAAGGGGTTCACAATTCATGCATTTATATATATATATATATATAAATACATGTAATTATATAGGGAGATCCGAATCAACATGAACATGGGTTTCACGATCCATTGACCAATATCAACGTTTAGGAATGGAGAACTGTACTTAAGAGGGAGTACACCAACGGTTGATGATCTATATTCATGAGAGATCCACTTGTTCATAACCTCCATATTTGATGGGAATTCGTCGGCTATTGAGCTGGCTAAACTGCGGGTTGTTAAGAGCTGGAGCTGGCGGAGATGTGAAGCCAAAGACTGTGTGCCAAAGGCAGGTTTTGATTGTGTTCCTAGAATAGTGCATCTCTGTGTCTCTCTTTTTGTGTGACGAATGTACATGCATCAAATAAATACAGTGTATAAGAATATATGATATGTAATTAAGATACATATACATACGCACACATATATATATATATATATACATAGTTTTTGACATTAACATAGATATACAGACGAATGTGTATACATTCATAAATTCTATACATTTTATCCCCTGAAGTCTATACCAACCTCCATGTTTCCACCACATTCGCAGCGAGGCGGGACACAAGGTGGAAGCTTGGGCGTTGGCACATCACCCCAGCATCCCGAATCTCTGTGTCAGTGGCGACGAGCGTGGCGTTTCCTGGTTCACCAGGGTGGGTGATCACCTTGTTGGGAGCTGGATGTGACCATTGGTCATGGTGAGGCAAAGCTGCAATTTTGCACGGAGTGAAATCCGTGATTCTGGGGATTTAGCATGTAAATGATCTTGGTTTTAATGACATCCTTACTCCTGCTGGTTTATTCTGCAATGTGGGATCTTGTAAGTCGTTATAAGACTTCAGTGGCTCCTGAAGCAACTTATGAGTGTGAGGCATTCGTTTGTAGAACAGATTCTTTTGTAGAACAGATTCTTTTGTAGATGGAAGTTCAGGGAATTATCTGAACCCCCTCCCCCAAAGGGAACTACATTTGGTGGTTTCTCAAAATAGGGAGCCCGCAAACTGATTGGTTTATTACTAAAAATGGTTACTCATGGATGATTTAGGGATGCCCCTATTTTGAGAAACACCCATTTCTCAACGCCAGCTTCCACCAAAAGACCTTACGCCCAAACTGGGCAGCTTTTGGCAGGAAGCCAGGCCATAAGTGGGATGCGAGTCACAACCATTGGGATCAAATGGGATCGATCTGGCCATGGGTCATAGCCAAGCATCTGAAACAGGGCTCAGAGCACATTCCAACTAGTTTGGTCATTGATTGGATGTTCGGTAGGGGTACAGGGTTTTGATTAAAAGCCATATTGGGCAACCTGCAGTTTACACCCGTTGGTCAGCTGGCATTGCTAGTGATGGTCAATAAATAAACTGGTGAAACACTGGTCAAATTATGATTCATGATTGATTGATTACGGTTCATTCTTGGCATATCCATTGGATACATCCCAGAAGATATTAGCCCCAAATGCTTTAGGGGTTCCCTGTCAAAAGATACAAAAACAAGAAATTGACAGGGAAACCGTAAGGTGGGAAACCCTAATTGGTAAGAATTATTTAATCTTCGGGAGTGCGGTGTGAGGTACCAGAATTGATGGATGTAATGATGCCTTTGGACTCCCGACGTGGGCTCTGCAGTGCTGCAGGGCAGTGTGCTAGGGTTCTGGTCTGTGTGGTTTCGACCAAATTTTGGTGCCAGATGCTGCTTGCGAACTCGCAAATCATGTGCACTGGCAATGGCAATATCCTTCTGCCATCAGAAGATACATCAGAAGATTATCACATTACCTTCTGATGCAATGGCAATATCCTTCTACTTTGAATGCTTCCCCGCACTCAGCATCAGGCAATACTCAGTAAAGGATGCCCATCAAAACTTTGAGTTTGTCTGGAGGTTTGGAGACCGTGGATTGCGCTTATTCAGAGAGGATGTCATGGCAAAGTACCTCATGTCTGGGATTCTGTCAAGCAAAACTAGCAGGTTCCGTGGAGAAGATCAATTTCTAACAAGCAGAATTGGTTGTTAAACCAACCATGGTCTGTTAAACCAACAAAAAAAATGTTGCCCACAATGGAAGCAGCTGGTTTGCCGTGGCACTGAGGTGGTCCATTTCTGGGACTTGGAGAGCAAGAAGCCCCTGCTGCAGAAGACCTACCGCTCAGACCAGACGGTGCACCGCATGGAGTTCTCACCGGAAGGCGGCGCTGCGCCGCAAATTCGGCAAGGTTCACGGAGCCCCAGGGTTTCATCAAGTGATCCAACAAGAAATCTTCTAATGGATGATCATTCCT
>VSDK01012877.1:63505-79214 GCA_009767595.1 Symbiodinium kawagutii | reverse complement strand
TTCCTGCTGGTGAGTGTAAACATATCCAGAGTTGAAGTTCATTTTGGGGTGTATCAGCGCATCAAAAAGCTGGCCACCCAACGAAACCGTGTCATGACTGTTTTTTCATCAACCTCAAACTCCCTTGGATTTTAGCAACTTACAACCTTTTTTGAAGGGTTACAAGGGGATGCTCCTGTCTCCAGTGCGCAGATTTGGGTTGGCTATGAGCTCTAGGAGTGCATGGGGTACAACAAACACCTGGGCTTTGGCGTCCTTGGAACCCATGAAGTTCGGAACCTGACCTCCCAGTTGTCTCCAGATGTTGGTTACTGGCCACCTTCTTGGTGATTTCTCGGTTGCAGGCATAGGCCAAGATCAATCCAGACGATTTGTTTCCCCACAGTTGTTCAAGACGCCGTGTGCACCGCGGGGAGGGGTTGGCCGCGCAGGTGACATCTTGGTGCTGGGTCAGTTGGGTCTGGTGACATTGCTGGAATTTCCTTCTCTGCGCAGCAGCCTGGCGGGATCAGCCCGGAGGGTCATCGCCGCAACGGTTGTTGGAAACACATACCACCGTTGGGTTGGGTGGGTCCCTTTTTGGGACGTGGACGTGTGCACTTGCTGACAAATCCACTGATTCAGCGATATATCTCTCCACACAACGCTGGTGTCACCAGAAAGTGGCATAGTCAAGGGATTTCAAGGGGGCTATCGCCAACAATAAGCAAAAGCAATGTTTTTTCCAAGAATTATTGCCATGGCGAAAGCCAATATCAACCCTCACTTATTGCTTTGTTTCCCATCAAACATGTCAAATTTTGCTCGTGTTCTCTTCAGTACCATCATTTCGAGCCATACTCCCATGGTGCAACTGTTGGGATTGTGAAGCCACCCTATGTCATGGTGCTGTTTTATCAGTGCTGGGAATGGCGTAATTAATCCAAAAACTCTTGGTTTCCCTGTAGGAAACACCTTCATTTGGATTTTGAGGATCTTTGAGGTATGGTTGTCGGTCGCAGCATTCTTGTCATATCGGTGAATCATGGCGAATCTACACCATACCTCAAAGCATGTACCATTGTCATACGATATCTCAACTATACCTCACTCATACCTCACCATACCTCTTCAACCATGTGTCACTCGTACTACATTTCAACCATACCCCTTCATCCATCCCTCACCCATGCTATCACTTATGCCTCGTAGGAACCAAACCCCGCATGAGCCCCGAGGCCTCTTGCGGCGCCGGGTGTCCTTCGTGAAAGACTATCGAGGGCAGGAGAGAGTTTCGCTGGGGAATTCAGCTGCGTGGGCTGTCAACTGGGTGCTGGGAAAGTACAAGAATGCAATCACCCAACATATGCGTATGTAACAACTCACATATAGAATCATAGATGCGCAGACGAATATGATGACCAATTTGTGATGTAAACTCGGAACACATGTTAGCGTTAACAGTTCAGAAGTCAGCTTGCTCTGTGTCGGGTGTTTGAGGTCAACGCATGACAGTAACCAGAGATGTGCAAAAACGATCATCTTTGCAGGGCAAAGCAATAAGTTAGATCCAGCCAGTCATAGTTGAAAATCGTTGGAAGTGTTTTGTGGTTCCATACGGTTCCTAGTAGTAATGATGGATGGACAGTGATGATCAGTTTCGGGTGGACACCAGCCAGGTCTGTTGGCCAATTGTACCTGAGTGGAATCTTTGGGTTAGAGATCCTGAACTGGCAGCCCAAGTTGTGGTTATAGAAGCAAATCGGCACATCGGGACAATCGATTTGCTGAAATACTTTTAAGTATCAAGGCAGTACCTTGGTCCATCGGTTGCTATCGTAAATCCATCGAGGACAGGACCCAAGAGCTATGGACACATGATGACCCATGCCTATACACGACCCTAGCCTCTGATCTGGGGCCCCGTACCCCAGAACGTGGCCCAGTTTGCAGCTAGGGATTCCCAGAGCTGGGCGACATTTCGCATTGGTGCAGGAGGGCGAGGTCATTAGTTGGATCGTGTTCTCCAACTATGCTGATGGTGTCTTGCTGCCAACATGGCACCATCATTGGTGCCCGGGGGGAACCCCCGGAATCGCATTGAAGAGCATAGCTTGAGCCAATCGGAACGTGGCCAATGATTTCGAGAAGCATTTGGCCACCAGAGGTTGATGGTGTTTGAGTGAGTTATCTTTGGGTGCCAGTCGCAATGAAGCGAAACCTTGGTGATCTAGCCCTGCTGCCCAATGATTTGGTAGGTCCAGGGCTCAGGATGAAATTGATAGACCCCCACTCGACCATGAAATTTCAAGCCCTTTGGTAGCAGCAACTGTCGACAAAGAAAACACCAGACCGTTGATAGGATTTTGCAGGTAGTGCACATACGTAGGCTAGATAATAGATATGAGTAATGTACGGCAAAAGGTCATGCAGATGTGCAATCATAAGCATCAATTAGGCACAACCAATTGCAGCCAATTATATAGATCCAATCAATCCCAAAACGATATTTGGATGTTTCTTGAAATAGGTAGCGCCCCAAACTGGTCGGTTCATTGCTATGAACGACTAGTGTAAACGATGATTTATGGGTCCCCTGTTTTTTTCCACACCCATTTGGCTCGTTCCAACCAATGACCACATAGAACTAATAGCAACATATCATGACTTAACTGGTTGCTTTACCCATCACCGAGGTGAGAAATCTCGGTACCTCGCGTGCGCGTGCCACTTGGTCATGGTCTTTGCTTAGGGTGCTGTCATCTGCCACAAGGTTCTGCTGGGTGAGATAAACTTCAGCGGATTTGTGCGACACACACACAAGCACACACACACAAGCACACACACACACATGCACACACAAGCACACACGCACATGCACACAGATGCACACATGTCTTTAGTGTGCACCTGCGTATCTAGAGAAAGTGGATGATACTACAACATCATGGTTTTCATGGTACATTGTTTTGGTTTCGAAACATTGCAGATGATGGACTTGTCATCATTAACACAGAAGGGTGTATCTAAGCTGCCCGCCAGAGCCTGTAGCGGGCCGTGGCTGTTTCTCATACAAATCAAGGGCAGCAGACATACAGTTTCATGAACAAAGAAAGATATGGAAAATATCGATTTTGCTTTCGGCAGACATTCTTTTTTGGCTCGGGATCAGTTTTCTCTTTGTCTTCGTCCGTGTAGGATACCCCAAACAAGTAAACTGGTATTCATGGGCAGATTGACCTTTCAACCAGTGCTCAGTGATCAGCCACAGCATCCGTCAACCAGCTCCCAACAATAAAACACAATATGTATATATATATATATACGTGTGTACATACATATCTGTAAATAAATGAAGAAATAAATAAATAGATAGCCACATATATATATATATACATATATATATAAATATATAAATATATAAATATATAAATATATAAATATATATATATATGTCTATATATTTGAGCCACAATGATTACAGAAAAAGCCACATGGTTAGGTCATAACTGCCGCAAACATCATGGGTTTGTTCAAAAACGGTTTAGCCCCCGAGTCACTTGGCGGGTTCCCTATGAGTTCGTAAGTACCAAATGGCTATGGACAAAACCATATACTGTATAGTTGTTTGACCTATTATTAAGCATGACCGTAATCATTAACTCTTATTCTCCCCTTTGATTAACCATATAGTTGCTTAACCATATAGTTGGTTAACCATATAGTTGGTGAACCATATAGTTGGTTAACCATATAGTTGGTTAAGCATATAGTTGCTTAACCATGTACGTGGTTAACCATGTAGGTGGTTAACCATGTAGGTGGTTCACCAGGTAGTTGTTCGTGGCTTGCACGAATTCATGGTTCACCTTGGTGATCAAAATGTCTTGCCGAGGCTGGGATCAAAATGTCTACCTCTTCCGCTTGATTTGGAAGACCAGACCCGGTCACAAACACAAGGCGAGCGAACGATACCGCGATACTTGGCAGTATCGATGTGGTTCTTTGGAATTCTGAGGCAGGTTTTCTGTGCTTGTTTGTTTGTTTGCTTGTTTGTTTGTTTGTTTGCTTGCTTGCTTGCTTGCTTGTTTGCCTGTTTCTTGCTATGTTTCTGCGTTTTGTGTATTTTTGGTTCATTTCTTTATGCATTTGGTTGTTTACCTGTCCACAAATGGCCTAGCTGGGCGCCCCTCTTTTGCCAAAGTTCATGATGATTAACCAATCAGAGGGAAGGGTCGCCCAAGTGGTCAGTAGGGAATATATATATATATATAGATCTATACATACACATATGTATATATATATATATAGATCTATACATACACATATGTATATACACATATTTCAATATATATATATACATATATATAGAAAAATGTTTTTATTTATTTATATATATATATATCTCTATATATATATATATATACGCATGGCGGTGAATCAATACCTGATACCGATACCCCTGTTGAACATCCCATAAATCAGGAAACTAGGTACCTTTCCTGAGATGCGAACTACTACCCATCTCTTGGAGGGTTATTACCAATCCCCGTACATATATGTGCGTGTATATGTATACATGTATCTATGCAGATACAGGCATCCATACATAGGTACATACATGAGTACATACATTCGTACGTACGTAAGTACATGCATAGATACAGTACATAGGTACATACATAGGTACATACATGGGTACATACAAAGGTACATGCATTGAGGGCTGCGGCCCCGGCCGCCGACCCCGCAAAGAAAGCAGCCGTGGAAGACTTGCGCTGGAGAAGAAATCTCGAAGCCAAGTTTTGGCTCGGGCACAAGAAATCAAGGACAGCTCAAGTGTGCATTGCTTGGGCTTTGGAGTGTCTTCCCGAAATACTATCTTAGCATCTTCCATTCGGGGGTTGAAGGTCCATTATCAGTCTAATGGGGAGGAGTTGAAGACATGGTCAGATGGACAAAAGGACATATCAACGGATTGATAGTTTTGCGCTGCGTGGCTCAGTGGGGAAGATGCTTGTGCGCAGCCTCCGAGGCTGTTGGCAACTCAGATTGACACAACCATGCACGCAAACGACCGCAGAAACTGTTGACCAGAGATGTTGATTGTTATGGTTGACATATCGTGATTTGGTAACTACGACCCACTGTTGGCCAACATCAAATGCTGAGGCGCGGGCAAAGTGATCAAATGGGCCCACCTCAAGGGACTTGCTGAGGCGGGACATCGTTCTCGACGTGGCAGTCCGTGCTAATTGCATCTGATACCTAAAGGTTGTGTCAATTGTCCGTGGATTTGGCGGCGTGGGTTTGAAAGTACTTGGAACAGACCTATTCACAGAAATGAAAGCATCAGTGGCCTGGTGCACCGCAAATCGTGTTCTTAACAGCAGAAAGGGTTGCTTGGTATTGCGTGCGAGTTCCATTGTTTTTGGAGCAGTTGATGTGGCGTAGGGCGCTCTCTAGAATGGGACAGGAATCGGAGGCGGCAGGCGTGAAGGTGTTACTCATTGAAGCTGAGCGCGGTGAGGCAGCTGTGTTGCTGTTGATGTCAGGCCATTGGTGGATGTGCATTCTGGTGACAGTAGCTTCTGTCATTGCTGGTTTTAGAAGCTGATGCTTAGGCTGCCTCGTCTCCAAAGATAGTGAAGCCTAAGGTGGAAACACATATATTTGCGTCGATGTCTAGAGCTCATGCTGTATTTTGATGGGATGGGTGTTTGTGTTGTGATAGTCGCTGGGTGTTGTGTTTGCGTGCTCGATTGGTGCAGGGTTCAGTGGCGCGGTTTGTGCGTCAGAAGATGTCCAAGCAGTGGCCTTGGAGCGAGGCAGTGGTGTAAGACAAGGTTGTAGTGTTTGATTTGGTCGTTTTTTCTGGTTATTGGAGTGCTTGTTCTGTGTTGCATGAGGTCGAAGCCTCCAGCTGAGTCGAAGGTTGGGCGGAAGTTTGCCACGCAGACCTGCAATGCATTCGCAGGATTGCGCATATTGTTTTTGAAACTGCGCATGGTAATTGGTGCCAAGATTGATTTGCATCAGTATAGGTTGCTTGTCGCATGTATTGGTGCATACATAACGCATACACATACATAAGAATTGACTTCAGAGTCGCGCCCAGAAGGAGTTGAGGCAGCGTCAGGCGTCTGGGACAGTCCCGGCTGGTGCAAGAGTTTTCCAGGCATTGGGCTTTTCTTTGCCTGGTGCACGGAAGGTATCAGAATACATAGCAGGTGTATAGTTGTTGGAAGGGTGCACGAGTACTGAGATGTGAGCTTCAAGTAGCTGTGGTGTTATTGCACTCAACGTAACACGCCATTTTTTGGAGTGAGGGTAGGGCGGTTGAGTGGAATGAAGCGGTGTTGACGGGTCGTGTAGTTAGCGTGAACCATTCAATGTTGCAGCTCTGCGTGAATAACTTCATATATGGCGAGAGAAAACTTGAGGAAGCCGAGCGACGTCGAGTGGCGGATGTGCATCGCAGGAAGCCCAGTGTGGCGTTTTGACAGCTGCCAAAAATTTGGGTTTACATGCGTCGTCGGGCTTCACTAGTTGGAGCACGTTGGAGTTCTCATCTTAGTCAATGTGGAGGTGTGCAGGTCTTGGTGAAGGACGCTGCAAAAGATGTGGAAGGTTTGGAGGTGCAGTGTAGTTTTGTTGCAAAGTCATGTGCAGAGAGTTGAGTTTCATGACTTGAGAGGAGGGCATATGGAAGCAACAATTGTAGGATACGTACTAGTACTGTGTGGCAATCTGTCATCTTCATTTTATCGTAGTTTCTTTCATTTTCTCTCGTCTTGTCTCATATTGTCTCAGCTTCTTTGATTTGTTTGTATCTTGTCTCATTTCTGTTATCTTCTAGCATCTTTTCTCGTTTTTGCTTCCTTTTAGCTTCCCTCATCTTCTCTCCTCTTCTCTCATCTTTTTTATTGTCTCAGCTTCTTTTATTTGTTTGTATCTTGTCTCATTTTCTGTTATATTCTAGCATCTTTTCTCGTTTTCGCTTCCTTTTAGCTTCCCTCATCTTCTCTCCTCTTCTCTCATCTTTTTTATATTGTCTCAGCTTCTTTTATTTGTTTGTATCTTGTCTCATATTCTGTTATCTTCTAGCATCTTTTCTCGTTTTCGCTTCCTCTTAGCTCCTGTCATCTTCTCTCATCTGCGCTCATCTTGTCTTATCTTCTTTTATTTTCTCTAAGCGTATCTTATTGCACAACTGGCTTAGGTGGTGGTGGATCCTCGAGTGGATTGGATAGGTTTTTTTTTGATCCGCTTGATTCATTGTCTTTCCATGCAAGGAAGCAATGGCGCCTGCCAGGCGCGTGTGGCGGAGGCCCAGCTGAGGTGCGAGGATGTTAAGGGCATGGGCGTGCTGAGCAGGACTCCTAACAGTGCGTTTGAACTCCTAAGTAAAATGTTTTAGCGCATGAAATCAATGACGCCAAATAGTGAATGAAATGGATGACGCCATGCTTGCTTGCTTGCTTGCTTGCGTGCGTGCGTGCGTGCGTGCGTGCTTGCTTGCTTGCTTGCTTGCGTGCGTGCGTGCGTGCGTGCGTGCTTGCTTGCTTGCTTGCTTTCTTGCTTGCTTGCTTACGTCTACTTTGAAAATAATGAAGAAATTCACTTCTGGTCTATACTTGCTTGCTTGCTTGCTGGCTGGCTGGCTGGCTTGCTTCCTTGCTTGCTGGCTGGCTGGCTTGCTTGCTTGCTTGCCTGCCTGCGTGCCTGCTTGCTTGCTGGCTTGCTTGCTTGCTTGCCTGCTTGCTTGCTTGTTTGCTTGCTTGCTTGCTTGCTCGCTGGCTTGCTTGCTTGCTTGCTTGCTTGCTTGCTAGGGGGGTATATCAGCTACAATCAACAATAGCTGGTGAATGATTCATACAGGGGGTGATAACAGACTTTAATGAAGCTTCCGCCGACTGAACTCCTAATTTGTATACACTTTAATGAAAGATCCGCCGACTGAACTCCAATTTTTATACACTTCAATGAATGATCCGCCGACTGTGAAGCAAAATGATGCGTATTATCCCCCTCAAAAACTGAAGTAACTTTCTCTCGTTGTTGTTGTTGTTGTTGTTGTTGTTGTTGTTGTTGTTGTTGTTGTTGTTGTTGTTGTTGTTGTTGTTTGTTTGTTTGTTTGTTTGTTTGTTTGTTTGTTTGTTTGTTTGTTTGTTTGTTTGTTTGTTTGTTTGTTTGTTTGTTTGTTTGTTTGTTTTCTTCTTATGGTTGTTGCACCGGCGGTTGCTTGGTGTTCTTCTGGTTGTTGCGCTACCTTCCGCGGCTCCCTCGGAAAGCTCCCTCGGAAGGGGTCCCCTTATTCCCTCACGCGCTCCCCATTACGGCCGGGGTCGGCGGATAGGTACATGCATGCTCAAGAGGGCCCGCGTGAAATTTCCTCTTCGTCTGCGTCCTCATATCCGTTCAATTTTGGAGTTCTGGAAGTCTCGCGCTTTGCCGCGCCCTTCGCTGGTGCTTGAGCCAAAACATCCATCGCTGAAAGCTGTGAAAAATTAACCAACGTCCTTGTCAGATAGCCGTACAACTTGCTAAAATGCCCGCCCGTGATAGGCAAAATATTTTTTTCTGGGAAAAGAAGCTCCGTGTAAGCTTGTGCGGTGATGGCGGGCCATTGGACAATCAGGTTCCACGGACAAATCTACCCAGCAGGCCACGCCATCCTTTGTTGCTCACTGGTTGGTTGCAGCCCCCAGCATGGACCACCCAAACGAGCAGCCAACAACCCAACCACCATCAACCAACACTAGCCATCAATCAACCAACAACCCAATTATCCAAACATCCAACCATCCAACCATCCAACCATAAATCAGCCAACCACCCAACCACCCAACCACCCAACCACCCAACCACCCAACCACCCAACCACCCAACCACCCAACCACCCAACCACCCAACCACCCAACCACCCAACCACCCAACCACCCAACCACCCAACCACCCGACCAACCTGGTTGGTTGGTTGGTTGGTTGGTTGGTTGGTTGGTTGGTTGGTTGGTTGGTTGGTTGGTTGGTTGGTTGGTTGGTTGGTTGGTTGGTTGCCACTGTCAAGCATCAAGAATTAGCGACTTATGGTTCATGATGATTGAAGAGTGGTGGCTCATGATGGTTCATGATCATGATTCATCATGGTTGATCATGGTTCTAGTAATGGCTGATCGGCGGTCATTGGCAGATGTTCGCGGAAAATTATGAGCAACCAGCAGGTTGAAAACAAAGGGTATCTGACCACTAGGAATCATCAATCATTCGTGGGTCAGCCAGGGTTGATCAGCACCCCCTTTTCACTCAGCCATTTGGTGGCTGGTCATTGATCCGCACTGATCAGCCATGAAACTCAGCTGTGGGAGGGCCCCTGGCTGGGGGAACTGGACACAGCACACCAGCCTGAGGCAATGTTGCTTGCTGGTACTATGGCTGAATGCTCCGTGAACCAATCGTTATCATTATGTACTAAACATTTAAAGATTATATCGACCAATATTGCCACAACCCAGTATTAATCATCATCACTTTACATCAACCTAATGATCATTCATCAACTAATAATGATCATTGAGTCTGATATCAACTGATCATTCATCAACTTTTGACAACGGAGCTGCCACATGAAGCTTCGCCATCACAGAGTGGGTACCCGTTCAACCATGAGTTGAATACCGGGGCTGTGGGTCGCTTGTGTCTCCAAACATGGGTCGCTTGTGTCTCCAAAAATTAGTGATTCGGTTGCCTTGAATACCAGCATTCCAGGTGGTTGATGTAGATTGATATGTCGTTTTCTCGGTTCATCGGGTCTGAAACAACATTAGTTCACCCGAATGTTCATTAGGAATGCAGTGCTTTGACGCACAGTCGTTCAAAAAACGGTTACCCGATTTTTGAACCATTGTTATTTAATATAGTTACAAAATCAATGGCATACCAGTACTACTGTTCTCACTATAGTGTATCATATAGTGTGAACCTACCGGACCATTGTTATATACCAACACCCATTGGGTGACCGGTCCCGCTACGAGGTGTCCAACTCCACGGACATGTCCATCATCGTGTGGCGCACGGGCACGGGAGAGCGCTTATCCACCATCAGTGCAGTGAGAGACATGCCTCGCTTGGGACCGTGGCGTAATATCCTGGGTTGGCCAGTGGCAGGAGTGCCCTGGCTCGGTTGGTCGCCCTGAAACAAGTGGCGTTGGAAGGGTCCGGAGGGTCAGTCTTGGGCAATGGATCACTCCCAACTGGGCCTGGTGATGGCTTGGTGAACATCGGAAAGGTAGGTGGAGTCAGTGAGAACTGAGGGCAATCCAAGCATTCTTAGAGTCGTATAGAGGCGTGTCAACCAAACGGAGCAGTTTGAGCATTGTTGAACCAGGTTGAAGCAGAGGACCAGAGCATGCTTTCAGTGTCACAGAAACCCCAGCGCTCGAGCTACTGCAGCTTTCACCACTGAGATTTGGAAAGACAGCTATGCCCAGTCGGACATCAACGCGGTTTGCCAGAGCTACTCTGATTCAGGCGAGCGAAGCACAGGGGGGTGGGTGCCTTAAGCTAGTAGCTGTTGGTTGTTTCTTGATGGATAATCATCCCAATGTGATGTACATCAATTCGATCATGTATGGCTTTGTCCAAAAATGAAGTGGTGGTTTCTCGATCAGTAACGGCGAATGTTTCACAGCTGGATGGTGAGTAGCTACCACTATGGCTTTCGCTGGACAATCGCTGCAGTGTCCCATGTCGTCATCCGTTGGATTTTTTCGCTGCAGAAGTCCCTGTCACCTGGCAGGTGAAGCCTCTGGCAATGTCATCGCGGTGGGGGATGACGATGGCATGGTGAATCTTTACCGTCACACGGCGTACGGTTCATGACACAGGAAGCTGACTGCCGCACAGTAACCATTGCAAGCATCAAACGAAACAGCGATGGTGCACAATCCAATGACAGTGACAATTTATGATCTTAACAATTTGATAATCGTGATGTTTGACTATGATTGCTGATGATCAATACTTGGGATTAACCGTAGGAAGAACATGTGGATTCCTCCAGGTGAATTCACCTCGGACGCACCAATGAGAAGCATGTAGGTACCACCTGCCATACACATCAGGTCAATAGATGCATGAATGGGGCTGCCCCGAATCCCTTGAACGAGCATTGGGGCGGCTCCGGGCCAACTTGGAGAACGAAGCTTCACAGCAAGCGACATAGACATCTTACATAGTTTTTTTCTATCATATCGTGGGGTTTTGATTGGCTGAATTCCCATAAAGACAGCCACATCATCAACCAACATAAACCACTCCTGATTGAAACAAAAACATTCGCTCATTCTCAACCAACTATTATCCGCCAATGGTGGTTTCTCAAAATAGGGGCACCCCCAAATCATGCAAAATTTTCATTGATAGGAATCAACCAAGCATTTCTTAGGGTTCCCAAGCTGGCAAGCCAGACACCACCACCCACTCATCCTCGCCTTGCCAGCAGCAGTGTGGCCCACCCAGGTTTCCCCGCCCCCCTCTCGAGGGCCAAGGGCCGTGAGTCCGAGCCTCAGCGACTGATCGCTGCTGATCAGTGCTGGATGGTCGTGGGCAGGTGTAGTTTGTAGTGGTCAGTAGTGGTTGATGGTTAATGCTTCACAATGGTGATTGATGATGTTGATGGTGAGTGATTGTTGATAATGGTGGTCGAGAGTTTGGTACAGTCTTGGATTCGTTTGGATGGCTACCCAGCGAAGCAGTCTTCTGAGCGCCAATCCAGCAGAAACTAACCATCAACCATCAATTCAGCATCAACTAACCATCAGAAAGCATCAATTCACCATCAACTGACCATCATAAAGCATCAATTCACCATCAATTCACCATGCATGAAGCATGAACCATCCGAAACATGAACCATCCGAAACATTAACCATCATCAACCCCAAGAATGAAGCATGAACCTTCCAGAACCATCATGCAGCAGATGACTGATCACCACGAGATGTCCACGACCGAGGTACAGTGGTCACGCCTCACATGCCCGGGCTCTCAGTGAGACGTTGGACTCTCTCGTCGGTTGGTTCCCTCCGTTTCCACCCCCGAGTCCAGGTAGAAGTTGGTTAGTATAAATGGCTAAAATGTTTTTTTTAGGTTAAATAGATTAACCATATATGGTTAGTATAGTTAATGTGGTTAATAACGCCATTGCCAACAACTGGCTAAACAACCAGCTTTCTGGAGAGGTTTGACAGTAGGTCGAGGGCATTAGCTAGGAGGCAGTTAACCTGAATCTACTCGAGGGAACAGCGGAGAAGTCCACCCGAATGGAGGGGCAGCACCCGACAGGTAGCATCCGACCAATGTCATTGGGTCCCCAAACTCGCAGTTTTTCCTGATAATGGTAGATCCATGTAGGAAGGCACGAGCCCCAGTTTACCTGAAATAGCTGGTGATTTATCCCCAGAATAAAGGGTCTGTCAATACGGATCTCCCATCAACGGACAATGATGGCTATCGATGACTTATCAACAATTCATGCTGGCTAGTAACAGTTCTATTGGTTAACTATGGCTAAGAACTGTTACATAATTGGTAGTGGTTTTCGAGGATTAGGAATGGTTGTTCAGAGCTGCTCATGTTGTCGTTGCCCTGTGGTCACAATTGCGCTAGCTGGCCGGGAAATTGTCCTCAAAACTGCTAGCCGTGCACCCCACGAGATGTTCCCCAGTCCAATCATAACATAAAATGGCTGGTTAATGGTTTCAAACACTTTCTGTGTCGCTACTATATGGGATGTGGTAGATTGATTAATTAACATCTTGCATAGGTGTTGAGACCGTTGAGACCACCAACCAGGACATGGTCATGTTGGGGGCCCCAGGGTACCAGGCTTACTCCATCCTCTTCGCTCAGGTGACAAATGTGCAGTTCAACTCAGGCCAGCAGATGTGGTGAGCATGTTCAGCTGGCTAGCCATCAAGGCAGCAACGATGGTTGGTGGTTAATGGTGCTTAGTGATGGTTAATCATGGTTAGGAATGGTCAATCATGGTTGAAAGGGTTCACTATTGATGGTGGTTGGCTGTTGATGATTGCTACGATGGTTTATGGTTGGCTAATTCACTGGTACCAGTCAACGGTGGTTGGCATGCTTGATCATCAGGGAAAAACCATCATACCTTGCTTGATTGACCCTTCCTTGGCTGTTCAGTGCACAGTTTTTCCCTTCCATTTCACAAGCAGCAAATCCAGGTGAATTGCATCTCCGATCAAGATGCGCCACGGGAGGTGTAAGACAGGCAGCAGCAGAGATTCAAGTAATAGACTGCAGGGAATAACTAGTCATGGTCCAACATAAAGCGGGACACCGGGACACGAATATTACGCATCACCAAGCATCATCAACCATGATCAAGCTTAGATCATCAGGCACAGTCACATGGAATTGTCTGAAGATTGTTTGTATACTCACGAACCGACCAGAAGCTCATATAACCCTGGTGCAATTCAGGCCATTTGCAATCCAATTTACAATGAGTATCTAAACCAGGCAACGAACGGTGTTGGGGGTACAACATATATGGACATCACATCACCATATATGAACACGGGCAAGCGAGAACGAACTACTGACTGTAAGACTCCACAGAAATGGGAATGAAGATTGCTTCGAAGGTACTTAGTCACATGCCGAGCCATAGCAGTTGGTCGCGCTGCTAGTAATCAAACTTTACATCTAGCCTCTACTCCCAAGGAATAGTTGGTGCTCTTAGAGCTGTTATCCTAGCACCCAGCCCTAGGTGTCAGTACAACTCCTTGTTCAAAAGGTGCATCTTCTGTCATCGTTCAGAGGGGTTGGAGCGACAAGTGAGCTGACCCACATATCGTGAAATGGACCTATGCAGATGCAACCGCCAGAGAACGTGTTGATGGCGTTTGGTGCACCTCTCAGAGATTATTTTTTTGCATTTAGCAACTACGACGTACAATGATAAGGAATGCAATTCAAAAGTGAGCCGGATCACCGTACCCACTTGATTTTAGTTGAATCCAAGGTGGTACAGGAAAAGTACGTTAGTTTCAAATCAGTACAACACAACGTTTCATGGTAGATGTAGCCGTAACGAATAGCAGGGTCCAAACAAAGACAAAAGTACATATTTTTTAGACCGACTTGTAATCCGTCTATACCTACCTTATATGGTTATCCAAAGTTTAGCAAAGTTAGATGTCTACACTACCCCAGATGGTTCAGTACCATGTTTACCACTCGACCCGGGATGGTGCGCCCAGGCAACGTTTTGGTGACCCTTGGGGGTGGTGACCACACCTTGATGCAGTGCCTTGCAGGGAAGCGACACCGGGACACCGGACCTCACCGGAGATTTGATCGAAAAGCTGATTTAATGGTTGATGGCTGGTGGTTGATGGTTGGTGGTTGATGGTTGGTGGTTGGTGGTTGATGGTTGGCTAATGGTTGATGGTTGGCTAATGGTTGATGGTTGGCTAATGGTTGATGTTCGCTTACTTGGTGGTTTGTTTCATGGTTACTGGATGGCTATTCTATGGCTATGCATCATCAATGATGGTTAGGTTTATACCAGAGACTTGCGGTGGATAACAGCTGAGTGGTAGCTTAAAGATATATAAGAGAGATGAAATAGGTAATGCCAAGAATTTTTCTCAATGGTAGATCCATATAGATCAACAATCCCCAGTTTAGCTATAATACATGGTGATCTACCATCAAACTGACCATAGAATATAGGGGTTTATTAACAAACATCATGAAACGTCAACCTTTCCGCCATGGGTTGTTCACCGTAAAAAACAACAAAATAGTGGTTACTAGGTTACATGGTTGTTCACCTATTAACAAACATCATGAAACATTCACCTAAAAATCCGTGGTTGTTGAGCATTCAGGATCCTTGTCTATCGGCCATTATCATCATTGCTTCGTACTGTGGTTCACCTCCAAGTTGGACTATCAGTGACAAACCAACAGCCCTGTCAGATCCCCTCCAATTTATTGATGTGGGATCCCCATGATGAACTATGAGCTGATCATTGCAGCTCTTGGATGATATGCTTTTGCGCTCTTCTTTCTATATCTTCAAGTGATCCCATTCACCATCATTCAGCCATCATTCATATCAATTTATAACCATCATTCATCACTTTGACTATAAACCATACCACCATCCCCAAACTGATCATTCATCACCCCAGGCTGATCATTAACCATGGACCATCACTTGTAAGCCATCTTTACCACTTTGAATATGTTGTTGATCATTGACATCATTTCCAACCATCACCATAGTATAGCCACAACCATCATCACAATGGCTTAATGACCATAGTGATAATCCTCAAAACCACAACCACCAGTTTTTATTAGGTTAAAGACTTCACCATGAATCATCCTTATCACCAAGCCATTCTTATCAACCATCCCCAACCGTCCCTAACCATCCCTAGCCATCCCCAACTTAACCGTTCCTTAACCGTTCCCAACCTCTTCCTTAACCAACCCCTAACCATCGCTAACCATCATTAATTCACCATCATTTTCAATCATTTTACCATCCCTAACCATCCCTAAGCATCCTTCACCATCCTTAACCAACCCTTTACCATCCCCAACCCTTCCTTAACCATCCCTAAGCATCATCACCCCTGGCCTGCTATCCCACTCTGCTCACCTCAGGTGGCGCGTGGAGCCC
>VSDK01012877.1:0-63488 GCA_009767595.1 Symbiodinium kawagutii | reverse complement strand
GCGGCCGCCGGCGCGAGAACTGCTTGGGGCACCCGGTGCTAAGCCACCAGCGTGGGTGGGTTGGGTGGTTGGTGGGTGGGTTGGTGGGTAGGTTGGTGGGTTGGTTAGTTATGATAGTTATGAAGGGTGGTTGATTGGACATGGTTGTTCGTGGTTGTGCGCTTTTGAAGAGGGCCAGTAGGAATTTCCAAGGGTACTGAGTTGTTGTTGGTTATTCCCTGTTATTCACCATTAGAATCCTGCAAAAGATTCAGGAACCACAATTTTCCACCATAATCATATGGCATGCGGCCAAAAGTCCTGGTCAAGGAATTTTTACAAAGCGACGTTAATAGCAATGTTGTTGCGTGCTTAACAACTTTGTTAAGTGGCGGGCCCCCAGCTAAATGCAGCAAAACACCAGCTAGGCGCTAGTGCAGCGCTAGCACACCCCTAGCAAACTGATCTACTGCGAAAAACATCAATCAGTGATCTATTTTTCCAAAATGAAGCCGCGATTTCGCGCTAGCGTGGCGCTAGCACGGCGCTAGCAAAAATTACATTTCTGGGTGTTCAGAGGACATCTCCCCAGATGACCATCCATGTTACAGCGTGCTGCATTTAGGAATTCGGGTTTTAGCAACTCATCGTCCAAAGACAGTGACACCTCACCCTCAATCGAGTGAAGAAAAAGAGTGCAAAAGTCCCGCGGTAGTGTGTATTGCACCAAGTCTTTACATGATGTAGTTTTTCTCACAATTTTGCAGGGTCCCCGCAGACAATTACGCCAAGAAGCGGGCCCCCACCTAAATGTGTCTTTGACGTCATTTCTGGGAACAAACATTTTGACCACACGCCATATCTACATCCCTCAGAACCATCATTTTCCACCATTTTTGCCACATCTGCCGTTGGAGCCACACATGGTCAGCCCATGAGGCCCTGGACCACGCTTCCCGCGCTGGACGATCGCGGCAGTTCCAGGGCACCCACCAGCGCGGGCAGCAGCGGTCGAAGCAACGCCAGCGTTGAGGCAACGCGACGCGTTGGAAGTGGCCAAGCAGTTACTCACTGCAGTGGGGATGACCAGTGGATCAATAGCAACTCGTATCTAGCAAGAATATATATATATATATATAGAGCGGAACAATCTATTTAGTGGATCATTCTAGTGGATCAACTTTTGCTTATTTGACACGTGAATCATTCTTGAGACATGATCATTCTAGTGGATCATTCTAGTGGTTCTATGGATCATTCTTGAGACAGGAATCATTACCAAGCAAGAATTTGATGTGTATCCTTATTGTTGTCGGGACCACCTATGATAAGCCCGATGTCTTGTTTCCTCCCCCAGTTCAGGAATTGCTGGTCAACCGCAACCCTTCGCAACCCTTCTCAGCTATTGTCAACCCAGCATTAACCTATTGATCCTTCTTAAGCACTAGAAGCAATCATTGTTGCCCGGTAGCTTCATGAACCCTTATTTGCCGCTATGAATCACTAGTGAAAAACCATGCTTGCTACTTAATTGGTTGCATATCATTACTGTTTGCTATCACTCAAAACCATCATCAGCACTAGTATTGCCCATCATCTCATCATCATCATCATCATCATCATCATCATCATCATCATCATCATCATCATCATTCATCATCATCGTCATCATCATCGTCATCAATGTCATCATCATCATCATCATCATCATCATCATCATCATCATCATCATCATCATCATCATCATCATCATCATCATCATCATCATCATCCCCATTACCAACCACGATCAATAACGCATTATCAATCACTCATCATCAATCACCCACTATCATCCAGCATCAATCACCTATCATCAATCATGCATCATCATCAGCCATTACCCTTGATGGCTGGTCAATCAGCTGCTGATCCCTTTCTCGGGTCGCCTGCGCAGCCGGTAGGCCGTGTTGCAGCACCTGGGTCGTAGCGGTCCAGTGCCCGGGCACCGTGCCCGACCAGCACCAGCACCAGCGTTAGCCGCTCCCACAGCTGGTCGTGGGGGATATCCTGGATTCAAGGCAGGGCGAAGGGCTGGGATTGTGATGCCTGGAAAGGTTGATAAAGTTGGCAACGATGTTGGTGAACTATGATTTTTGCTCGGAAATCGATAGTACATGAAGACAGTTCTATTTTTGGAAATCAACCATCTGCTGTTTTCTTTTTCTGACTTTGATGTGGATTAATCAACCCTAGTTGATTGATAGTTTTTTTTCCCAAAATCGAACTGGTTTCCTAGGAAACTGCCACCCCACTAATTGATAAACCTCGTATTGGCTTGATATCTCTGGCAATCACTCAGTTGTTGTTTTGGCAAATCCGAGGTGGCAAAAACACAGGGTAGTTCTCAAGGGCAAACTCGAACAAGCATAGTTTCCTGCGGATCTACAGTTGACCCAAGTAGGGGATCCAGTATCATGCTAATCAATATTGATATTTGATGATCAATTCTTCCAAGATTAGTTATATAATTTGTGTATGGATCATGATTGAGATATATTGAGATGATCATCAATTATCATCAACCATCATCAAACATCATGAACCATCATCAACCATCATCAATCATCTCAAAAATGATCCATATATGATCACCCCCTACCATCATCCAGTCGTTTTGGTTCTCTTTGTCGCTGATGAAATTGCTGCAGGGGCCCTTCGAGGGGGACGGACTGCCCACTGAACGGAGTCCATTCGTGGTGTCTTGGCCATGGCTTGGGCGCTTGGGTGAGCCACAGGTGCCATGGATGACCCCACGGCTGACGTGGAAACATGGCGAAACATCGTGCAACTTTGTAAGTTTATGGACGAGATCATGTCAACCCACCTGGTGGTTGTGCTTATCCCAAAATCGACATACATTCTGGTGGTTTGTGGTGTATATACAAAGCAACACTTATGAAATATTGTGCAACATGTGAAGCAACCACAATGATACTGTTAGAACATATGTATTTGGTGCTTCCCTCCCAAGATGAAACCACCCCGCCCGAAACCGTCAGTCAAGGGAAATCAGTCATTTGAGAGTTTTTTAAAGGGGGGGTGAGATTGATTAAGGGGAAGCGATCGCCAGTCGCTACCGTGACTTCCTGCAGGTTGACAGCGTTGGGCAGTGTCACATGGTAACCATTGATACCATCTCAAGGGCCTTGTTTGCAAAGTTTGCTTGCTGGTCCTGCATGTGTTTGTAGGCCACCTGGCAGATGGTGGTCCTACTGTTGGTATCTGTTGGTGCTCCTGCTTGCGAAGTTTCGATTGTTTGTAAAGTACCTCGCTGTTGCTGATCATACTCCGATTGTTGCCATATTAATTATGTTTGCTTAGAATCATTAAGTAAGCATTGTTCTCGATTCTTGCTGATTCTAAATCATTGTGATTTACCCTTGCCAGCCTTTCTTTTCAAACTCACCATTGGTTGGCCATTGTTGGTTGTTCTTGGTTATCACGCACTATCATGTAATCAACCATTACTCAGCCACGTCTCAACCATGACCAATCACTGGTGACATTCGGTTTTGCAAAGTGGCTTGTTTTTTATCCATCAGCAACCATTGTTCGGTTGGTAAACCATTCTTGCCAATTGTCAGCAATCACTATTGGGAATCATTCAGAACCGTGATTGCCATTTATGAACCACTACTAATCATTTTCAAACATCTTTAACATTGATTTATCATCTCTTAAGCCTCTAAGAGACATTTTTCAATTGTTTTTTCACCGTATTGCAACTATAATTAATTAAGCATTCCCTCCTATCGTTGCTCATGATCCCTCGGTGCTTTCTGAAACGTCAGCCCAAGGTGGCGGAAGCTGAAGCTGCAAAACAACAGACTCCAGGGAGCAGGACCATAATAGTTGTTTGTTGCTTGTAAATACTGTGAACAGTTGGTTGCCACAAGTACTTAATAGTTGGTGAATAGTTATTGATGGTTAGTCTATTGGTGCACTTCATTAATAGTTACAACTCTAGTTATTCAACATTGAGTATTTTTTTGTCTCTTTATCGTCTGCGGAAACCGTAGTTGCTAAGCAAGATCATGAAAGTACGTACAGAGTTGATTATTGTCCTTAGGTTGTTAAACAACCTTGAAGCAGTGTCCAACCATGAACAGGTTGGATAAACAAACCAATTGAGCTTTTTGGCGTTTAAGTTTAATTTGTTTGTCCATGGTTTATTGGCCACATACGTTTGGGTTTGCCCTGATTGATTCGCCCCTGGCATTTGCTGGTTGATAGGTGCGGATCAATAGCATAGTCTCGAACCATTTTGCATTGTTGATCACTGACGATAGCAAAGCAGCTGGATAGGACGGTATCATTGAGAAAAGTGGGCCCTGAGATTGAAATGGAGGGAAGGCATTTGACCAGTGGAGGATGGGGACGAAAATTGCCATCCAAGAAATCCACAAAAATGGTGATTCAACCATGAAAATGGCAATTGAAGGCTCAAGAGTTGATTGAGCAGTCATACGTGCGAGTCAGTTCTAGACGATTGCCACTGAGCAACAGAATGATATGGTGGTTTTCAAGATAGGTGAACCCCAAATCATCCATGATCAATCGTCTGCAGTAATAAACTAACAATTTTGGGGTTCCCAATTTTAATAACCCCCCATGGAGCAAGAATAGACGATCGGGTTAATGCTGATACAACCATAGGGGTTTGGGAAAACAGCTGGGATTTTTCAGCAACAGGCTACAAGCCATGGCCAGGAGATAGCTAGTGACCAAAGCGCGTATGAGCAACTCTGCCACTAACGACCTGGTCAAAATCATTTGAAGAGTTTTAGTTTTCAAGTGTCCCAGACAATCATTACCCTCTGGGAAACTCATGTGGAAGGATAAATGGTGGATTTTCCGTTGCCAGGTTTATTTGTCAGGAGTACATGGCAAAGCCAACTGCAATATTCGCATCTCGGGATTCTCCACTGGTGTTCTGCCATAGACTCCTGATGGTTTTTTGGGCTTGGTTCGTTCATGGGATCTACATGGCAATGGGTCCCCGGCTAGTCCCCCTGGTTCCCCTACCATTAAGCAAGCTGTTTTCCCTATTTTTGGTTGGTCATTCTAAGCCATTATTGGTTGGTTAACTGCTTGACCCAGCTCGCCACATGGAAGCCCTGGTCTGAAGCTCCAAGTTTATCATCTCTGAGGGTTGACAGGAACCCCTTGTTGACCCCTGCAGGTTGCTGGGAGCAAGGCTTCGGAGCTTCGAAACCACCAAGCCTCAAAAGTTGGGCGTGCATCTTAACCATCGATTTCGGGAGGATCACCATGGTTATTATATAGGTATTAACCTATTAATGCTTCTTAATGTTTATAAATGGTTCTATTATATAGGTATTATTGCTTACTAATGATCATGAATGGTTACTAGTAGTTATCAATGGTGAAGTTGCCATGGTGATCCTCCAGAAATCCACCCGGTGTTACCATCCCAACTTGCTACCTGACATCGCTCGCAGGACTCAACGCAGTGTAAGCCTTCCGGCTTCGGAGCGCCACCCCGTGGCCTTGCACCAGCCGAAGCTGACGCCCGCGGCAACGCAATGCAGACGTCTTGCGACGCTGCGGCGGTGACGTACGCGTCGCAACGTTCCGAAGGGGCGAAGTTTCGCGGAGTTTTTTAGCGTTTTCGGAGTTCCAAAGGCAGGGCTCTGAGCTTTGTACAGAGTGTTGGCGCATTGCTTCAAACTGTTGGAAGGAGTTGGCCAACTTTTTTTTGTTTCGGAAAACAAGGGTGGTTGGTAGGTCACTTTTGGGGAAGGCTAGTGAGAAATATGTTGAGACCAAGGGTATTCTCAGAGTAGGTCTGGGGTAAGAAAAGTCACTCAGATCGATGAATCTTCAGCCATGATCAACTAAGTCCGCTATGATCAACCAGTATGGATACTTGGATCAACCAGTATGGACCACAATCAATCAGATACTTCTACTGACATCTATTAATCACATAACTATGAGAGACGGCCCCGCCAATTATTAAGCGTATTACGAGCCATTTATTAGCATCTATTGAAATTATAAACTATTAACCATCTTACGAACGATTTATTGGCATCTGTTCGCAACTATAGCCATCTTACTATCAGCCACTTTCAATTTTTCTAATTGACTGTTGCCAACCGCTGATCAGTTTGTTGCAACTGCTGCTTGGAGTCTCAGCCAGATGAGGAGTCAGCAACACATGCACGGCTGTCAACACAGCCATTAGACTTTGGTTGAAGAGAGGCTTCTTATTGTGGGAGGGTGCAGGTATGTTGAATCATAATTGTTAATACATATACATATATAAATTAAAAATAAATATATACATATATATATCACATATATATATATGTATATACATATCTAAATATATCATATATATTTATATATATTTACATTTATATATATTTATATACACACACAAGAACATACACCTTATAAATGTATCTACACATATGCATTCTGATAATTATGCATAATCATATAGTCATATATAGAAATCTGATATTGTAAGGAACATACTATGTTTTTCCTTTTTTTGGACAGAGGTGCTGCATGAGTATACTTAAAAGGCCAAGGGGGCCGGGGGATGACTCAAACCTGCGAAATGTAAATCCCAACACTTTTTGTCAGGAGAAGTATGAGACAACCCGGAGCCTATCTCTGGGGAGCTACCCAAAGAAGACATTTCTGCTTGCAGCAGATGCATCTTGTGGCGACATTGAATTGCATAATCACTCATCATGGCATATGTGAAGAAAATGCCCGAAACTGGGACATTGTCGTTTCAGTTGAATGATACAGTGATGATGGAGTTCTACGATTTCAGTGAAACAGGCACTATGTATGAAGGGTGTCCTGGAAGCAAGGATACTGTGCAAAGATTGAACAGTTTTTTTTGGGCAACCATCGCTGACTTCGCATGAGATTTGCTGGGCTTGGAGTGGATTCGGGATGACCGACCGAGAGTCAATGGGATGTCGCTAACCGACACCTTCAGATATGGCTATGGGTCAATATTGACCATGAAAAGTAAGCAACAATAATGGGGAAAACAATGGTTAATGATGGGAACCAAGGGTACAGGGTTTTGACCCACAGCCATTTGAGTTTCTCCATAAGTGGATGCCCCAAAACTGCCCGACACTTTATCACAGAATTATATTTCTTGTTACAACTTGGGCGACCGTTGGACTAGCGCCGGGCTGATAAGGCAGCCAGGGTGAGCCACCATGATTTTTGCCCCGACGGTCTTCCGGGAAGCCACATGCCAATGATCAACGTTCAAACGCAGCGTTCTCGGCGTGCAGAAGTCACAACTTGGAACCTCTGAAGGGTTCGGCGCTTCAACAAAAGCAGCGCCCAGCGCCACGTCAGCGCTGGCTGTTGTCTGTGGGTAGGGACCAGGTGAGTGGCGGTGACACTGAAATCATAAGTATCCTTGGTGGTAAGCAATGGTTAATCATTGTTAATTTATGGTGGTTGGTGATGGTTGATAGTTGATGATGCTTGGTGGTGGCTTGTGGTGGCTGATAAGGGTCAAAAATGGTGGAATGATGGTTCAGGATGGTTGTTAATGGCAAAGCAACAAACTCCCAGTCCGTGGACGATGTCTACTTCCCATCAGCAAGTGAGTGTTATCCCCTCAAAAGGCCTTTTTTCAGATCTCTCCTCTTGGAAACCAAGTAGTCGTTTACGGGTCTTATTACACGCATACCGCATACTGTATATATATATATATATATAAATACATATACATACATATGTATATATGTATACATGTAAAATTAGATGCAGAAATATCTAAATATGCCTGGTTCCCATACAACATATGTCAACAATTAGCCAACCAGCAAATAGCGAAGCAACCCTGCAACCTGCATCAACCTGCCCTCCCAGCCGCTACTGTTTGACCAGTTCAAGTGGGTGGTGGTTCGAGGGAGCTTAGGAGCCACGGGTACCCACACGGCCTTTCAAGGGCCTTTGAAGGGGCAGGAGTGTTCCAACCAAATGCTAGAATACTAGCAGATATTGGTAATCTGTAGCCAGATATTACCAGGTATCAACAGATGCAATTGCCATTGTTGGCAATACCAGGTATCATTTCGATATCGCAGATAATTGCCAATTGGTTTTGAGTTATAACCTACTAGCGATAGAATAACACATAATTCTGGGAATCACCTCTAGGTATAACTGATAGTGATCATGGACAAGGATAACCAGTCATTGGATGAAAACAACAGCGCACTGTTCGGGCACCCATAAAGCTATCGGATGGTTGTTATCCCAGGGATGAACTATTCTCACCATATATGTATGTACCACCCATCCACATGCAGAGTTACCCTTTGCAATTCTTCGTCAGTATGCAACCAGGGGGAAGTCACTATTACTAGTGGTTTCAAGTGTCAGATTAAGACCCCAAGTCCCTTCGAGAATCGCCAACTTCTGTCGAATAACCATCACAGCTGGTGATCATTGCATGGATGTACTCCGACTGGACTTATGACGCCGTTTTATGAAATTTATTGTTGACCACAATCCTGATCACAGTTCATGAGGCGGGAGTCTGAAATTAGCCAACCAATCAGTTCTTCGCACAATAGGTACACGTATAAACGTACATGCATGCAGATGCTGCACGAACATGTATATGTTGGGGACCAATGATTTATCTCATTTGCGGCAAGGTGAGATGTCACAAGACCAGCACCTCCAGGTTTTTCTCCTGGAAGGTTTGCTGCCCAGTTCTAGGGCACACCGTGTCATTACACTAAGCCTTGTAGTCTTGTGGGATCAAGCCTGAAGTGTGTCTTCTAATAACAACCAAATATGGGCTCATATTCTAACAACTGAAAACCATATGCCAATTTGCTACAAGAACTAACTAAGAATTGACATCCAAAGAAGAATTTCAATTAGAATATGCTAATATCCCTTCCCAAGATTCTTGTCATGGAACATATTCTAATAACCACAGCTGCCCCCGATGCATAGATCGCATAGTCAGCTCCCATCAATGCTCGATGCTCAGCTGGGGTCGCGCTGGTCGGCAATGGCTTCAGCTGTAGTGCGATAGCTGGGTGTCATCCCGTGGGCAGCGACCGAAGCAGTGAAACCAAGCAGCAGGTCCCCAGTAGCAATCGCTCGAGTCCCAAGCGTGGTGATGTCCAGCTGAAGTTGATGGTTCGAAGTTTATTGGGTCATTGGGTTCAGCATCAGAAGCATAAGTACATCAGAAACATAGCTACATCTGCACCAAAACCATAGTTGTTGTTGGTTCTGAAGCCATCGGATCATTGGAGCTGAGCCATACCCAAGCATCGAAGAAATTGGTGAACATACCAACAGTTTGGACGTTTGCTGCTTAGCTTGGTCATTTATGGAATGTGAAATGATGTGAACAGCCCAGCAATTCTAGTCTCTGGCAAACTCACCTGATGGCAAAATGCCAGTTCCAAGTTGGTTTTCCAGAGGGAACTGCTGGTTAAGAAATGATTTACGAAGCCAAGAGAATCAACAAGTAGTAAGAATCTGTAAGAATTGTGAATCATCTGAATCAAACTCATTATGAACCAACAAGTATTGATCCAGATTTACCCGTACATGAGCTACTGAACCTGACTGAACCTGACTGATTCCCTCACTGGTGCAGTCTCCAACGTAGCACCAGACTGCAGTGGCGCCGCGGCGATGGCGAGCCATGACATGCGTCGTCGGCGATGAGGTTAGGTCGCTTCTGGCAGTCCGACGAGGTGCGGTTAGGGTTGGGGATGAGTGGTTCGGGAGTGGTTCGGAAGCCCAATAGCTATGGGTCAATATTAACCAACCAACAATGGGGGATAGTCACCAACTAGTAATAGGGAAAACAATGGTTAATGATGGGAACCAGGGGTACAGGGTTTTGACCCATAGCCCGATGTCCAGCAAGCACGTTGGACCATTTCAAATATTTCAACATTTGGGATTTCCGACGGCTGATGAAGCCCCACCCAAAAGCTTTAGATACCACCCTAAGCATTTTGGGCGATTTCTCGGGTTCAGTAGTGTGAGTCGAAGTTCCAGTGGCATCCCAGCCATGCTGGTGCCATGTTGATCGCCACTTTTTCCCGAGACACCTGGCTACATCTAGCATGATTCAACCAGTCATCATATTGCTGTTTCTCAATATAGGGTACCCCAAAAATAGTTGGTTTATTACTATAAATCACTAATAGTGGACGATTTGGGGGTAGCCCCATTTTGAGAAACACCCACATCCAAACTAACCAAACTGAACTAAATCCTGAATCATCTAAACTCCAAACCCCCTTTCTGCGAATCCTGTGGTGTTCTCCACTCGATATTCTTCTGACATGAGACACGTGGACTGAAAATCAGGTGATAGATTTGAAAGGTGGTTAACGGATGTTGATTAATCTAAACCGTATGAATCATTCCTCATTGATCCGTATTTTGATTTGACTGCGGGGTATGTCTGCATTCTTTCTTTTTGCGGCCAACGGCTTCAGATTTGGGTGCTTATTGCATCCATGTTTGTTGCTTTACACCTGTCAATGCTTCTCTGTATCACCCCATGCTCACCACTAGCTAACCTAGATTTATCGTTAGCAACCAGGATTCATTTACAACCAAGTAGAATTATGGCATCATTAATCTCGCTCACTCATTGACCATGTTGAGAAGTATCAAGCTAGGCTATATTGTCTGGTGGTTGTGAATATTGTTCTTTTCAGCCATCTTTGGGATTGAAGGCTGATCCACCAGGGTGTGACCACCAACCAGTTGTCCACGATCAACTGAATGGTCAAATCCTGGTCGTCGGACCGGCAAACTGCAGGCGTTTGCCAGGCGCTTGCAAGCAGAGGACGCTCGCCAACTGCCGACACCGTGGGTGTCAAATCTGGGTGTATGGTGATGGTAGTGGTAGCAGCAAAGCTTTGGGTCGCGACACAGATAATACTGGGTTATGATGGTCAATCATGGTTAAACAATGGTGATTGGTGATTTTTCTTGTGAATCATGGGTAGCAACCTTGGTTCAGTGTGCTGCATGCTTGTAACTTATGCGCCCGCAAAAACATGCTAGTTTAAACGGAGAACTGCGGCAAAAAGCTGCTTGCAATCGGCAAGATATGCAAAGGTATTTTTGCGGCCTTTTCAAGTCCGCCAGTAGTTCAAACAGGACAGATGCAGAATCCAAAACTTTAAATTCAATTGGCCGTTCATTGGTTCCTTTCAACGTTTTTGTGGAATATTTTCATTTCTATCCATCCCTGGGTGCCACTGTGGGTGGTTGAAACCTCTATAGTTTGGAATACTAGCTGCGGCAGGTCAAGCGGGCTCAGAGTGCAGTTTTCAGATTGAGGAACTTGTAGTGCTGGTTACAGGGTGAGGAATGGTGCTTATGGTGATTTGCAGTGATTTTTTGGGCGGTCCTATGAGTATTGCCTCAACCCAGCAAAAGTAGTTCTTATATGACAGCCATTGCTGCAACCACCAGCAACCACTACAGGACCGTTCTTGCGGTGTCAAGATCTGTCCTTCGGCAGATCTCGGAGATTCCCAGACTGCAACTCCCTTCCACGGAGATAAAATCCTTCCAAAATGCCTCATACCGAGAGCGATGATTCTTCGGAATGATGTGAACATGATATCAATATCAATCAGGCTTCACTATAAACAACGGTAGTTACTGCTGATTAATGGATTCCTAATCATTACTCATTGACCTAGATTAATCACAAGCAACTACCAATAATCTAGCAATCACCACTACCAATCGTTACTAATCAACCAAGATCAATCAACCATCGCCAATTGCTGATAATCATTACTGATCAATTACTAGTTGCCAATTACCTATCATTACTAATCATGACTACTAACACCACGTTACGTCATCCGCAGCCTCGCCCCTCCACCTTCGAAACGTTTCGTTCAGCTCGTGACCGTTGTGGAGAGTTACTGCTTCCGTGCCAGGAGGAGGCTGCAAGTGGTGCAGGTGGTGTGGGAACGGCGCGAGCGCTGGTGACTGGTGCCAGCTGGGAGCTGGGGTGGACATGAAGTGATGACCCCGTTGTTTCTGAAGTCAGTTCGGGGACCCCAAAGTTGTGATTGGAGTTTCTTACTCTAAATTTTAGTTAGTGGATGATAGCTGGGGGGTCCCCTGTTTTGAGAAACACCCACATGGTTGTGGGCCAATATCAACCAACCAAAAAGTGATGAACTTTCCAACAGATGGACTAGTGACTGGTCATGGCGGACTGGGATGTGGAACTGCTAGGGGTACGGGCGACCCGCAGCTACATCCCACAGCAACATCCCACAGTTCCGGATTTTGAATTTATGTGAATCCAAGTGTCGTTGGTCCTTTTGACTACCCAGGATTTCGAATATATTTCCTTTGTCTCTGGTAGAGGGGAATCCCACGCTACGATTAACAACAGATTTGACTTGAGCAGGATGCCAGAAATCAGATGTTGGTTGGGTACGCAGAGACTGATTTTACGGACCATCACGATAACCATGATCATGATTATCACTTTCACCCTCCATCATCAGAATCCCCTTGGAACCACCACAATGATATATGATTGTTCCATATTGTTCCTACAGATTTTGCATTTTCAGGTCTTCTATCATACATGTATGTGACCAACGGGAAATTTCTGGAATGTCACAAGGGGTACCTGGGATCCACTTTTGCCTGTCATCAAACTTCACCAATTTCATGATAGATACGTGAGAAAGTCCATGGTGCACCGACCCTATAAATGTTCGGTTTTCCACCGGGTACCACCATTGCCGAGCTGGACGGGTGAATGATGGTGAGCAGGGGTTGTAGCACAAGCTACAGCCGTAGGTTTTGAACCTATGTTGCTCAACAATGGGGAATATTGATGACCAAAGAGTGATTTTTGATAATGAAATGAGGGGTATGCACCAAACTGCAGATGCAAGTATGAATCCCGTCTTGATAGTAGCAATGGTTCCAGACAAACCACTCTTCATCCTAGTGGACCATTGTCAATTCATTAAAACATCCCCAATTTCAGTTGTAGATTCTAGTTGTGATACATCCGATGAGACGTCAGGGCTGTTCAGTTGTTGAAAGAGTGAACCTGTGAGGATCCCTGGTTCACGATCCACCAACATACATCAAGCGTGTCGAACTTGTCCTTAACAAGGACGGGACCTTGTTATTAGTTCAATCACCATCAGAAATCCTAATTGACCATCATTAACATTAATCATGATGAACAACCATTGGAAAGATAGTTTGACCATCATCTTTTGTTCTGAACCATCATTAAGATCATGAACCCATCAATTTGCAACAGATTAACTAGCGTTAACCATGATCTGAACCATCCTAAAGTAGAACCTGTGCCTACTTTTGAAGCTGCCTTCCACAGCCCGCGCCCGGCTGACCCGGCTGCCGCATTTCTTGGCTGCCGCCCCAGCTACACTAGCTGAGTGGTCGGAAACAAGAGATCCAAGGGCAAATTTGCAGATCTTTGCACCACTCCCGAGCCACCCTCAACATCCCTCGACTGCATAAGTACACGTATCACGCCAGCACCAGTTTTCTTTTGCCAGGGCCCCGAGATGTGCGTCAGGATGTCTTTTGGGCCAAGCTCGCCTCAGCTCGCGCTAGCGCGCTCACCATAGCAGACACCAAGCAACAATTCCTGGCAGATTGGCATCGCCTCGACCTCGCCATGCCAGCGCCCGTTTCGCCTCACATGGCCATGCCCAGTGGGGGCAAGTTGGCCGGCAGCGGGCCCAGCGGACCTAGCGGGCCCATGACGCGGGTGAGCTTGAAACCCAGCATACCGGCGGCCACGTCGTGCCTTGGCGGGGAAGGGAGGGCATTTCATAGGTGAAATCATGGTGATGTGATCTTAATTTCTTGGCTGAAGCTAAATTCCATAGGTTTATAGTGGGTATGTAGATGTGGTTGATGAGTGGAAAGATCCATTGTAACAAGGGGAAAATAACCAACAATAATGGTAAACAAACCATAGGTGGGTGAATTGGGGGGTACCATTTTAAGGGGAAACCAGTTGGCTAAAGGGGGGGGATACGATCTACTAATCAACCAAGGCCAACTATGAAAGCCGAGCATGTTAGCACGTTACGACTTTCTGTGACTTGGCGACTTCGTTCGTTGCCAGTGTTTTTCAGCTGTGAAAGCAATGGCTTGATGCTTTCAAGAGCCGGGTATTATACTGCATCATGGCCGGGTGTTCAAGAGCCATGTATCACCTGGTTTATCATGGCCCCTTGGGAGCAGCTTTTTTGGTTTGAGATGATGATTGCGCAGAGGTTTCCACCATCGCACAGGTTGAACATGTGAGTGGGGCGATGATTGTGCTCACCCAGAGATCCTTACCACAGCCACACATATTCAGAGGGAACACGCCAGCTTTTCATGGCAGAGTTGGGTTTGATGACCGCGTCTCGTAGCATAGATCTGCACCTGTGAATCACATGTCCTGTTCACATCTCAGCGTGCAAAGGAATTGCCAGGTGCTTGACATCCGCGCCAATCAGCTAGTTGTTGGGCCGTTGGGCTACTACCGGGCTTTGATCTTCCAGCCCAAGATACCGTGGTATTTCAACCGCTGTCTTCGCAAATGTGGTTGCTTATTGAAGCTTCTTCCCCGCCATGAATTGAGCAGTCTCCCTTCCGGTCTCACTTTCTAAACTGAAGATCGCCAATTCAAACGTTTTTGGGGCTGTCCAACTGGTGCATTTTTTCAAGGTGACCCTTGAGTTATGCCGCTCAACATGATGAACTTTGGTTGGTGGTTGGGTACCCAATACTTCTGGATAAGTTCACTTGAAAGGATAGCGCTACCGTTTGAGCTGCAACCGGTTCAGCCTTCCCGGATGGGTGATGTTGGTACCAGAATCTGGGTCTAGCTGGTGCATAGGAGGTAACCTACCAGGTTTACTGGTCAAGACCGCTGGGTTTTCTAAACGAAAATCAATGAAGGTAAGAGTCAATAAATATCAACTGCAGATTCCATTGTTTCATGGCAGGTATTCCATTGTTCCACAGACAATTACCGGTAACTCTAGTTTTAACTTGTAAACCGCAGGCAGTAGCTGAAGCCTCAGCAGGGATTGAAGACATGGGGCCTTTGGCAAACCGAGGCCCACTGCGAAAGCCTCAGGCCTGCGGCTGGGATGAGCAGATCCCCAACCGCCCGATTCGTCACTTAAAATGTCCATATAACATCCATAGGGCTACTATAGATGTTTATTGGTCTACAACATTCATAAGTCTTTATTGGGGTATATTGGGGTTGTATGGATGATACGACTAGATTGGGGTTAATATGGATGTTTATTGGTGGTTATATGGATGTTTATTGGTGGTTATTTTGGTCAATATATATGTTTCTCAAGTCATGGGGCTACCCCCAAATCATCCAATACTAATCATTTATGTTGATAAACCAACCCTTTTGGGGGGTTCCCGAGAAACCACCACATAGTTGTTTTCAATCTTCCTCATTTATTGCTGTAGCTAATCATATATATATATATATAACATAGTATTATAAATACACATTCACAGAAATGAATAGAATATACATATATAATCCCAAAACAAATGCCACCTATCGTCTCAAACCTGCTACGAGCTCATGGGGAGAGATGGGGCTTGCCGCAGTGCCACCAGGCCCAGGCAGCCCGCCGCGGCCGTCAGTGCAGTCCGTGGTGTCTGGGGGCCGAGATCCAGGATCTGTGGCGATGGATGAATGATTGGCTTCAGTTTTTTTTGCAATATAGTTAGTACAATAGTACAATATAGTTAGTAGCTTCAATTTAATGGATAGTAACGATTCAGGTTTTTTTACACACAATAGTATAGTAATGATTGGCACCTGATCCAGTATAGTAATCTATTTCATGGTACGGATCTATTGGCTTCAGTAGTGATTGGCTGATCCAGATCCATGATCTATGGCAACAAGCCCACTTAGTAAGGCTTCAGAATGGTGAAGGATTGGTGGACAGGTTGACAGGTGATTTCTTGAAGCGTTGGTCAGAGAGGGTGAGTAATGTTGGCTAGAAATTCCCTCGCTAGTCTATTAGGCACCCCAACAGAAGCCTATGTTTGTTTCAAGGGGTGGAACTTACTGTTTGGGGAGAAACGGCCGAGGTCCCAGTACTATTCTTACCACAAATGCCTGCCAGCTCTGCCATTAGAATTGAGGCACCTTTCTGTCAGAGATGACCACTCTGGAGAAAACGCGGATGCAAGAAGTCACCAGTGGAAGTAGATATGTCAACCATGGCAAATCAGATTTCTGGAACATCTCCACCCTGCAGATGCTTGAAGGTAACCATCCAGGGTCAACGGATCCAGGTATTGGTTGTTGCTGGTATCTCCTTCTGTTCAGACATCCTCCAGCTGCTTGATTGGCAAGCTTCGCAGTGCTTTTTGATGTCAGATGGTCAAAAATCCCCTTAATCCCTGCTTCTGGGCGGGAGTGTTCACTTCTGGAGCATCGTCATGAACGTTGATTGCTTCTACCCCATGGGAAACCTTAGCCAGCCAAGACGATTCGCCTTGTCCAAGAATCAGGGGTGGGTGATTCGTTGTGCTGGACACATCAATGTGTATGTAGATGTATGTATCTTCCTTGTCTCCCTCTACCTCTATGGCTCTATGTATATCTGTAAAATTACATGTATGTATGGCTGCCGGTCAATACCCTCCCCTGTGTATTCACATCCCATAAAAGACCAGATGAGTTTGTATTAGGATGTGAACACCCATTTATCGGTTGCTTGATATTGACCCAGCTGCTAGCATTTTCAACCACCATCAGGTACTACCATTTTTAACTACCAATGGTAGTCGTCCAGCTAGCGATTCACCTGTAAGCACAACTACTGGAGGACTCCCTGCATTGCTGAGGCCTGCCGATGGTCGCACGTCCCCCACACGTGCAGGCGGAAGCTGTCTCCGACACGCTGCCGAAGCGGTTCGTTGTTTCCCCACCTGCCATGGTTCTGAAGCTCTTCGTGCGCTGCCATATGAAATCACAACACTGTTTCTTACGGATGGGGTCTCAGTAACAATTGGAAAATACCAGGATGTCGTACACCACGTCACCACAGTGTTGGTTTTTCATTTCCTACACCTTGCTTCAGAATTGCAGTTTGCGGATCCGAGATGCATCACTTGGGCTCGTGAAATTGGGAACCAGATGTTTTTGATGGTTGGGGGTACCCTGCATACCTGTGCCCTAAGCTTCCACGGACTATACCCGGTATAGTCGAGGTTGGAACCTTGATCAAACTTGATACCAGGGTTTGCCAGTCTATACCAGGGATCATTCTAGCCCATATACTGCGCGGTGTTTATTGGGTTATTCCTGGTGATTTCTACACTCTTGTTGGTCGCAAATATCCTGCATTCTACTAGCAAATATACATGTGTCTATACATTTTCTTGTCTATGTCATAGCTCACGTTCATGGTTGTATTTCGCTGCTTTCGGTACTGCTGTTCCACATGCGTGAGCCTGTTGGCTACTAAAACAGAGTGTTTGCCAACACCGCTGTGATTAACCTGGTCAATACTCAATCTGTTTGCTATGATTCTCCTGGCGACAGTTCAAGATAATTACACATATGGATACATATGGTGGTTTCTTAGAATAGGAAACCCCTCGAAATGGTTGGTTAACTTCTATAAATGATTATTAATGGATGATTTGGGGGGTCCCCTATTTTGAGAAACACCCATATTGATAGCAAACTGATTATTGACCTGTTGTATTCCTGCTCATGATATGTCTATAAGCAATGCCAGGAAATTTGTTGGTAAGCTGGTTGTAAAGCTGGTCATTTGTGGTGCCTGGTGTTGCCAAGAGATTGGTGTGATAAAGCTTTGTCGAGTTGGTTATTTACCAACAAGTGGTTAAGTTGGTTTACTCGGCTAAGTTGGTCATTTACTCTCCTTAAGTTGGTGACAATTGCTGATTATGATCGCCTATAATATCAACAGCTGGAACAACACCACTTGCTGGCTATACTGTTAGCTGCTCAATTCTTAGCTCATAGCTAGTCATAATGATATCAGCACCTGTCAAGTTGGCAATTTGATGGGTCATTAGCACTTAGCTGGTGGTAAGACTGGCAGGTAGCTGGTATGCAACACTTAAATACATTCTCTATGATGAGTAAAACCACAGATGGAAGTGTTTGGAGTAAATCTGCTCGCTATTCCTGCAACTCTGCACTTCCGCAGGCGTAGTCAGCCCTGGGCATCGGCAAGTGCTCGTGTGCCTAAGCAGCATAGAATCGCTGAGCTGGGTTCATGACAAGCCGGGTAAGGATGGTGATGGTGGATGGTGATGGATGCTCAAGAACGGTGAATGCTTCAGAATAGTTTGTGAATAGTTAAGGTTAATGGTTGGTGTTTGAGCTTGTGGAATAGTCGTTTTAAGAATGATGAAGAGTGGGTCTTCGCTGCGATTGCTGATGGTACACCTGGAATCTCCCAGCTTTCTAGGTGAGTAAGATAGGGATCACAGCGCATCAATCAGCGACTGCATTCATCACCTGTGATAAGAACTGCGGAGGGAAGCTAGCTACATGGATCAGCTATCTTATCACAGGTGATTTTAACAGGTGATCTTATCCATGCATCACCTGTGATGAGAATGGATCAGCTACCATTGGGGGAGACTATCATCAAAGTATCATCAAGCTTGGGGAGACTAGAAGAATTAGATTGATCAGCTACCATCTGGCCCTAAGCATCAACTTTAGGGGGAGACTGTCATCAAAACCTCAACCAGCTCACCACGTTGCCCCTCTTGCTGGACCATGACCCTGCGCAGAGCTGCCAGGGGCCCGGGATCACCGACTGCCGCCACGTCGCCGACTCGAACAGGCGCGATCCATGGGTAGTGAAGCCTTCCCAACAAGCTGGTGAATCAGCAAATGTACCAGGATTGACCATGGTATATTTGGTGATTAATTAGTTAACCATTATTTTCATTAATTGGTATATTGGTATAGAATAGCCATCCCAACAAACTGGTTAACAAGCTGGTAAATTGGGATGGTAATTTCAATGGTGATCCATGGTTGATCATGGTGAACGAGCTGGAGATATCAACTAATATGGCTATGGGTCAGTATTAGTCATCCCCCAAAATGGGGCAGGTGAACATCCCAACAAAGGCGTGCAAGGTTGGGAACAGCTGGGAGGATGGGAACAGCTGAGGTACAGGGGACCAACAGCCGTATGGCTGAACGGGTCTAGGCGAAGGATGTGAAAAGCCAGGAGTACAGGGTAGCCAGATCCAAGCAGATACCATGGCCATAAATTACCATGTGGATGTGCATATTTTAACCATGTATAATAGCCATACATCATGGTTGTATACACAATGACCTTGACAATTGGTGCTGGTTGTGAGTTCTTTAGCCACAATACGCCACCCGTGCCATTATTGTATCTATCATTGAAAATTGGAAGGTTAGCGGTACCACTGGGGATTTTTTATATACTGAGCCGTGGAATGGTCATGGTAATGAATTAGCCCTGAAATTGGCATTTCTAGGAGGGTGGTGGAACATTCACCAGCAGGTAATCAGCTTGTTGCGAATCATGAAACTTCATGATGCCAAACATGTGTGGATGGGTGGATTGGTTAAGTCACATGCTTGCAAGATTTAAGGCTTTCCGGCATCGCTGAGCTGTATCACAGCCGACATGGTATGGTGTAGAAGATTCGCAAGAGCCTGAGTGAATAGATCTGACAAAAAATGAATGAAACCATTCCGAAAGCATACTACAAGTGGTGAAGTTTCAGTTCAACAGCTGGGTACCCAACTAATTCCAGCCTTCAGGAGATATTGGTGGGTCCAGGGTGAGTGAGCCTGCTGCTGTTTCTGGAAACCCGTGGCAGGATTTCCACTGTTTGTGGAAGACTTGCCTGATTTACCTGGATGACTGGCTATTGGGACCTTTTGCATGCGGAACTTGTTAGGATTTTGTCAGGAACAACACTGACCATCACTGGTTGGTGGTTTCAAACATTGGCGCGCCCAACGCATTGCTTTGCTTTGCTGGGGGTGTGCCAGGGATCAAGACCGCGTGGTGGTTTCAAACATTTTTTATTTTCCCCAGTAGTTATTAACAATTGGTTGGTTGAGTAATATTTTTCATAGGGTTGAAACCACCAACCAGATTAAGATGTCACTTATGGTTTGGAAGGGGTCACCCAGCGAATGACACTGATCCTGTGCTCGCATGGAATACACAGATTTCCTGGGGGATACGCCACTAGGTATGGGTAGATTTACGCATCCCTATCCCAGGACTTCCCAACTGAATGTCACAATTTTGAGTTGGGAAAGGACAGCCATAATCTGGAAAGCGTCATTTTTCTGGCTTGGTGAATAAATACACCAGGTTGGGCGACCGCAATTGTTTACTTTGAACGACTAGTACCACTTCCCAAGGTTTACCCTGCCATTGGTCCGCCGATGGGAGGTGTTAGCAGTCCTATCCAGAAGCCCATGGTCGCAACGTCGCTTGGAAGATGTTGCTGGTTCCAAGAAGTCAGTGCCATCTTCAGATTTGCTACAATCCAGTCATCGTGAACAATCGCACAAAAATGTGCAACAACTCCCATTGATTCTGTGGTCATTACCCTACAGGTTTTTTTGGGAAGCACGGAGTTTACTTCGCCCAGGGCCAAGCTTCGGCCAACTATGATGATTTGAGGATAAACTCATTTGTTCACATTTTCAGCCGGAAACGATACATTTGGGGTGTAATTCTTTGCTTGGTCACCATAAATGTGGCAGTGGCGAGGGGGTCAACACCATTGGCAGATTGCAGGGTTGGACTGCCCAGAAGCTCTAATCCAACATATATAGCTTTCCGGACTCGGATCCTGCCAAGGCATTGTCATCATTGAGCGTGGCTATGGATACCCTAGGTTTCACTAACGGTCAAGTACTGTAATGGTTAAGATGCTTAGTTAGAAATTTATGGTTAACCAATGGTTGCAAAACACACATTTTCTAGCCGATTCTTAACAAACGGCTCATGTTTAGCAGGTAGTTAGTCACGTCCAGGTTACTTCACCATGCCTCACAATTGCAGGTACTCAACCATTCTATATCTAACATGAACTTTACGGCTTAGTACTAGCGCCATCAAGACTGACAACTCATGGCTGACTCATTTTTCTCTAATGGTTTTGATTACCACGCTGATTTCCATATGGCTAAGGATTGGCCAGTTCACCGATGTGAGCTAATAATTACATTCTACATGGTCAAGCGCTATGGAGTCACTCATGGAAGCTCAGCCACTGCTGCTGCTTATCTGCAAAGCGCTTATCTACAAGGGGTTGGCTTAACCAAAGAGTTTGCCATGGTACTCATTTGTGAGTGACTTCTCGTAGTTGGTGGATTATCCAGCCAGCTCTGTTCCCAAAGGGTACGCCATTGCTTATCCAACCAATGGCCACCAAGCAATCAAACGAATGAGTACCATGGCTAACCCTGTGATTTATCTAACACCAATTCTAAGCCAAGTCTTGGATAACCCAGAGGGTTAGCTTTTCCAACATAGCTTAGAATCCCCTACAATCAACCAATTAACCACTACAATCCCCTATAGTTGACTATTATTATCAATTATAGCCAGCCAAACAATAGCTATGATCCTATTATGGCTATTATAGATAATCATAACCAGCTATTACTATTGACCAGCTATTATAGAAAAAAACAACCAGCTTAATCATGACCATGGTCCTATTATGATCCCCTGTACTGAACCATTACAACCAGCCAATTATTACTTAGAACCAGCCAATTCATCGTTACAACCCCCCAAAAATAGCCTTCATCAGTTTACATCATTATAATTCCATATGGCAGTGGGTCAGTTCACCCTGTACCCCTGGTTCCCATCATTCACTGTTGCTTAATATTGATGGTTAACTGCTTGACCCAGAGGCATATGATCAGTTTGCTTCACCATTACAATTAAACCCAAAAATAATTCAAACCATAATGATTAATTATCAGTTTACATCATTATGGTTACTTCACCAATTAATCGTTACAACTAGCCATATATAGCTGGTATATCCCCTACTATTGTTACTGATTATACCCTACCATTAACCACTAATATTAAACAGGTTATTAATCATGGTTGTTCATATTGACCCATAGCCATCGTTAACCCATATATAGCTGGTATATCCCCGACAGTTGCTAGTTGTTTTCCCCTATTATTAACCAGCTAAACCAGCTCTTATTGCTTGTATAGCTGGTATATTCCCTACTATTGTTGGTTGGTTAACTGCTATTATTATTAACTATTAGATAGCTTATTATTAAACCATGGAAGTTGGTTACAACCCTTGTAGTTCCATATGATCGCCATATATAGCTGGTATATCCCCTACTATTGTTACTTATTATACCCTACCATCAACCATGAATCTTAAGCAGGTTGTTTATTATTTACAATAGTAGGTTCTTAATGGTTATTAATGAACAATAATTACTTATTAACAATGATTATCAACCATGAATATATGAAGCAGGTTACTATATTGATATGAATATGAAGACCAATGTTAACCATAATAATACTACCCAACTTATTATCTGTGATATAATAATACTAACCATAATAATACTACCATAATACTAATGTTGACCATTATTATCTGTAATATATACCCTACTTATTAACCATGGTTGTTGATATTACAGACCACCCATTGCAACCACCATCGCTTCACGGGTTGTCGTCCAGGCGAGCCCCCGGCGTCGTTGGGGGAAGGAACTCTGCGTTTGCGCCGGCCGTGCGGCCGGTGGTGCAAGTGACGGCCGCGCCGGTGCAGGCGCGGGTGGTTTCGCCATGAGCCAACTGAGGGTTTGAGGCTTCAGATGGGCTCAGGTTTTATGGTTAATCGATCTGAGTGGCAATGTTCATGTAGGTGGTTTGATAGGTTTATCTACTAGGTTGAAAGGGGGTTTGATAGGTCAGGCCCTGGGGTGAATAGATTTAAAACGGTTGATCAATGGGTTGTGTCACAGGTGGTTCATCATCGAAGATCAGCTCAAAGCCTGTTCATAGTTGGTAAAGGATGGTTGATGACTAGGTGAATAATATTGGTCTGTAGTTGTTGATGGTGGTTAACTATGGTGGTCAATAGTCATATTTTAGCTGGTGAATGCTGGTTAATCACCAGCAGCAGTAGAGAATGATGTATCAATAGCAAGCAAGCAATGGTTTATGGTACATGACGTGAATACTGATTGATGCTGAGGGGGCTGCTGTGATGGCGGGACAATGTGGGAAACATGGTAGGTTCCTCATCAGCGGTTGAAGGGGATCACGAATATCGATTAATGGGGAATGATGGTCAATGGTGAATGATGGCTAATGGTGGGTTCACCATGTGTTCATAGGTGGTTAATGGTAGAAGCCACACTGAGTAATCTTAATAACCTCATTGTATTTGATAGTACATCACCAGCTATTTGTAGGTAAATCGCCAGTTGTTCAGAATGTTTAAGTAGTGGTGAATGCTCTGGGCAAGAAATGCTTTGTGATGGCGAATGATGGGGAATGCTGGTAACCATCATTCACCATCATTCACCATTACAAACCATTGCTTAGTGATCCAGCAGTTTATTATGATGCCCCCCCCTGCAGCCTTGATGGTCAATCACCAGCTATTTGTAGGAAAATACACCTTGGTTGGTAGTGGTTGATCATGGTGAAAAATGTTTGATAGTCCGTGTCAGGATTATGTGGTGTTTTGGGTTGGTGGCCTGGGGGAGAGAATTAGTCGTGTTCAGAAGAGAAAATAAATAAGATATCGAAACATATCAGAATCAAGGTGTGGCATAGGATGGCTGTTCAACGCTTTGGATCGAAGGAAGTCAGTCAGAGTAGCCATTTGCGGTCCAGCTTTGGATGAGAAAAAGCCACTTGAAACATTGGAGTCCTTTTAATTGAGCCGCCAGGGGTGTTTGGGAGAATCTGCGAGTCTTCAATGAAATATTGTAGTTGATTGACAAATAGAATTTGATGCTTTCATTGAAATGAAGTGAGGTACATAATCATTAGATATGAGAGCATCCCTGATTTCGATTTTTTTGTTAGCGCTTTGCCACTTATGGTAACGTTTTACCATCACTCATTTATGTTGGATAAATGGTAATGAAAAAGCACAATTCATGGACCTTGGTAATAAAACTCATTGTTAGTGAGTGATTAGAACATCATTACCATAATGGGTAATTACAAAGACCTAATGGAAATTGGGATGAAATATCCCACATAAATTATCCCTATGATATTTTTTGATTCGACCTTTATACCACAGCTTTTCCCCTTTTTCCAGGACTTCCCATCATGAGCAGTAGATGGAGCTACCCTTACTAGCTGGAGCGATGAGCTGCGCCCAAAGGACCTTCCAAAGGGGGATGGAGTTGGAAATGCCAGGAGCGGCCAGCAACCAAATGGCAGATTACTCGTTACGAAGCAATTTGAGTTTAGTTGCAGTATCAATCATAACTAGTATAGTAGTTGACTGAGTCTAGTTGCCACTAGTGGTTGCTAAGCCATTCTGTCTGGTTGCACGCTGTTGTTTGGTATGGTTCATTTGTCTGGCAGTTGCCCTAGTGATGTTCCCCCAGCGCGTCGCGTCACCCGCCCCGGTCGCCGCGTCACGCCGCGCATCTTCCCCACGCCGCTGGCGTCCAGGGCTCGGGCTCGACTGCGGCGAAGACGTCGCCGAAACATTTGGTCCCAGGAGCGAAGATGCAAAGCCCATCCAGCGGCGCAGCTGAAAATTCAGGCTTAGCTATTGACCCTGATTAACATGCAACTATCCCCATTCCTGCAGGTCATTGTCCTCATTATTAACAATCATCAACCATTATAGCAAGCAGTATCAAAAACTATTCATTCTTCAGAACCACTGGCCGCTCTCGTCATCAGCCGTCATCAACCCATACACTCTGGTAAACAAAGCTGGAAGCTAAACGTTATCAGTTTTGAAAAGGTAAACCCATTGTACTTGTTGGATTTTCGACTTCCAGGTTTATTAATAGTTTGATAAAACATGTATTTCAACCTGAATTTTCTACCCAAAATGTTTTTGGTAAGTTTATCAGAGTGTATATATCTAATCCAACCATAGCCACTCTATAATCAGTATCGCCCAGCATCAACCACCCCTTACGATGGTCAAGCCATTGTGAATCGCTACATCAAGCATTATTGAGCCATTAGTGACCATCCTGTGATAAACATCACTTTTGTAACCATCATAACCCCCAGGTTAGCGGTTGATAATAAGGGTTTACAACAAACAGCATCATAGATATAGGGGATCGTATAATAATGGTGCAAAAATACTGGTGAACCAATACTGAGATACTACAGAAAACTAAACAAAAGACTAATAACAACTAAAAATATCTAACGATAATGGTTAAAAAATACCATGCCAAGGGATGCCCAAGAAACTACCCTCTGGTAAACTAACATGGCAACGGAAAAATCCACCAATTATCAATGGTTTCCCAGGGTTTCCCTAGAAAATATGCTTAGAATCCAGCTAGCCAGGTTAATTTACTGGAGGCTAATCATACCGGTGGAACCACCGCTTTTTCCAAGGCATGACCGCCCCCGTGGCACGTGGAGCCGCGCCGGGCGCTGTGCTGGCCCCGCCGGCACAGAGGCGAGAGATGGCCGGCTTTAAACCATGGCGTGAACCGCGTTGAAGGTAAAGTCATCATCAACGGTGGTCATCATCTGTCATGTGTTGATGATGAAAGTGTTTTTTTTTTCACATGTTAAGCTTCACTTCAAAGTCATAAGGTTGATACTTCTTGGTCATCATTTGTCATTGACCATTATTGATGATGGTTGATGATGCTTATACAATGATGATTAATTCATGATGATTAATGATGAAATTTTATCTGATGGTTGATGATGGAAGTGATGGTAGTGATGATAGTTGATGATGGAAGTGATGAACGTGATCATCAACAAATCTGGTTGGTGGTTTGAAACATTTTTCATTTTCCCTGGTATTCATTAACAAATCGTTGGTTGACTGATATTTTTCATAGAGGTTGAAACCACCAACCAGTTTATCATTGACCATTATTGATGATGGAAGTGATGCTAGTTATGGTAATGATGCAATTTTGATAATGAGTAATGATGGTGGTGATGTTGAGGATGGTTGCTGTCATGCTTTGAGGATGGTGGCTGTTATTTTTCAAGGCTGCTTCGTGACAGTTAGTAATAACAATGGTTTATGATTAGTTTTAACCATTTGTACTGGTTAATGATGAATGGTGGTTCAAGCAGTAGTGATGTTACAATCATTATTAGTCATGCTAAATGATTCTGGGGACTGGCTAATGATGGTTAGTACTGGTTCATGATGCTTACAAAGTGATTAGCCATTATTGGTTACGCCTTTTGTAACGATTCGGAATGGTTAACTTGATTCTATATTGCTTACCAGGGTTAGATAACTAATTGGTTAACATCAAGTCACCATTACTAACAAGGTTTGACAAGGGTGAATGCAGTGCTTAGTTCACAGGGGTCAGGAATGGTAAACTACGCTTACTTAATCAGTACCAGGGTTAGAACCTGGTTAGGCATGATTAAGATAGTGGTTGAGTGATTAGTCACGGTAGGTAGTAATGATAAAGTGGTCAAGTGGTCAGTAATGGAGGGATTTGTAGTAGTAACTTCAAGCCGCCGGTGAAGGCTAAACCATCTATGGCTCAGGTGGTAGTGCTGAAGCCATTGGTAGTGGCTAAGGCATCAAGACCCCGAGCGATTCTTGATGATGAATTCAGCTTGTCCATGATCCATGATGATGGCTACGCAGAAATGGGGTTGACGATGGTTTATGACGACTATTCGATTCATGAAAGCAATGGCTAGTAACGAGTTACAAATGGTCAATAAATGGTTGAGATCGAGGTGAACAGTGGCTTGTAGGTTTACAGTGCAATTGTCAAGGCGGTTCACAGTGATTGGTCATTATTTCCAACGGTTCATGATGGGTGATATTGGATGAGGAATGAGAAATGATCACCCAACATCACCCAACATCAACCAACATCAACCAACATCAACCAACATCACCCAACATCACCCAACATCAACCAACATCACCCAACATCACCCAACATCACCCAACATCACCCAACATCACCCAACATCAACCAACATCACCCAACATCACCCAACATCACCCAACATCAACCAACATCAACCAACATCAACCAACATCACCCAACATCACCCAACATCACCCAACATCACCCAACATCACCCAACATCACCCAACATCACCCAACATCAACCAACATCAACCAACATCACCCAACATCAACCAACATGACCCTCACTTCCCACACCACCCAAGAGGCTCCTTTCCAGGTTGCCCCAGTTGGCATCAACCCTTAGGGAAGACTCATTCAGATGAGTATAGCTTCCTGGGGGTACTGGCACCCCGAGGTGGATGCTTCAAGTGACCCGAGAAATGGCGGTTCACCATGGATGAATGGTGTTGAAAGCACGGTTTCAATGATATAAAGTTCGCATATGCTCCCAGGATTATCTATGAATCATTTTTCGTCGATGTTTGGATTCTCATCGCGCCTTGAAATTACATCATCCAGTAAAGGGTGATAGTGAGTCCAAAAACTTGGACGTTTAGCAAGATAACATGGCCAAGCAAATAAAATCCTATCCACTTTACGGGCATGATGTATGAATCTTGGAGATGCTGATGGCTGCCGTGTGAAGGATTTCCAGAGGGTGTACAAACCAATAGCTTGATCCATGCGAGATCGCGCCTTAACCACGATGTTCATGTACTTCACCATGATGTTCATGTTCTTAACCACGATGAGTTTGTACTTAACCCCGACATTCGTGCAATTATATTTCGGATCATTGCCTGCCATGAGCTTCAAAAACGATCATTTTTACTGGTTATAACCCATATTTTGGAAGGTAAAACCTGGCTTTTTTAGGGTTTTGGTTGCTGATGGTATTCATTCATTCCTGTACTTGGTGTAGGTTGTCAATCTTGGCTGCTTACCGTAGTCGTTGATCAACACAAACAAGCAATATTGGTCCACTGGGTGCAGCCATGGTCTCCTGGTACGCCCGTACCCTCTCCCGTTGGACACGTGCTGTCTCGCGTGGCACATGTACAGTCTACCGTTGCGCCCGTAAAGTCTCCTGTTGCACGCGTACCTTCCCCCGTTGCACCTGTACCATCTCCCGTTGCACGACATGTACCGTCGGTCGTTGCGCCCGTACCGCTGCAATTACAACCACATAATACAGATTTGTGGTACAGACCAGTAATACACAGCATATTGAACAATTTCTGGTACTGTGTAGTGATTGGCCGTGTTGAACATGTTGAACACCGTAAATAAGTGCAATGTATACCGTAGTTCAGATCACTTCTTTCAGCGTGGTTATCGCACATAAAATCGTGGTTAGAGAATGCGTAAAACCCGTGGTTGAGTCCACCCGTGGATCCATGCTTATCTGTGCCAACCGGAAGTGTATTCCCAGATTCTGATGGTCATCAATCCATTGTCAAGGGTTTATCCAACATAGGGAATATCCAGTCAAAGTGGTTGGATTCCCACGCCCTCCACCCACCCAAAACGGTTTTTGGACTGGTACAACTCGACGTGGACTTTATCAAACATCAAATGCTAACCGCATCAACCATTTCACAACCACCATGGATATTCATCAGCATACCCAGTATAATCCAGTATGATTAGACATAAATATAAATATAAATATAAATATAAATATAAATATAAATATAAATATAAATATAAATATAAATAAATAAATGAATAAATAAATAAATAAATAAATATATATATATATATCCATGGACACATCACAAATACCAATGGTATTCGTCACTCTTACACCACTATACCCTGCCAATCATGGAGCAAACTAGTGTATCATACTGGTTCATCAGTGCATCCAGTATATCAATGCCATGTGCATTCACCATTTGTATATCCTCATAAATTCAATGCCACGATCTAGGGGAAAGCCCTCGTACACGAATATTTGATGATATACCTTATACTGTTGATAAACTATATTTGGTGGTTTCTCAAAATAGGGAGCCCTATAAAATGGTTGGTTTATTACCAAAAATGGTTTATAAAGGATGACTTGGGGGTCCCCCTATTTTGAGAAACCTCCATATTTCCTCTTCAAATTATTGATTGATATGTGGTTGATAGACATTGACCATTGACGGCAAAAAGCTTTTTCATGAAGGATGCAGTTCGTACCATTGCTGTCTATTGAGTCTGTATGATCAACCAAACTGCATCCTACCTAGTACTGTATGCACCACTGCGTGCATTTGCCGTTTGGTCGATATTCAATGCTTGGATGTGCGCCCCCACGGCTCGTAAGTGGTCACTAGGCATGGTTTCTAGGGGTTAGTTCAGCTACCTTATATAGCGTAACTAACCATGGTGAACTAACCCCAGCTGCACATCCAAGTAAGAATAGGCGGTATGTATTCCCTATAACTGTTAGTTATCATGTCATCCTCTATTATGGTAACAATTCCCATGGTTTCAATACTATCATGGATAGTCCCCAGTGGCTGCACCCGTCACCCGACGCGTTGATCTCGACGAACCGCCCTCGCAGGTGTCCCACCATGACCTCCACGATCCGGACAGGTGGGGGGCTGGGGTAACCGGGATCACTCGAGTGGTATGATGACGAACCAGCCATGTGAAGCTGTGGGTCAAGCAGTTCGCCAGCCAATTTCGTGGGGGAGCAACAAAACTCTCTGGAAAACAGCCTGGTTAATGATAGGGGAACCAGGGGGACTAGCCGGGTGAACTGACCCACAGCCAGTTGTGAAGCTGTGCTTCCACAGGGTTTTCAGTAACAACACTGGGACAGTTGGTGATCACCTTGGGCCTGTTCCGACCGTTGAAATGGGAAGCGGTGCGAAATGTCATCAACCACGAACGCTACTAACTGAAGTGAGTGAGGTGTAATCGACCACTCGACCACTTAATTAAGAATCACCAGCCAGATTTATCGAATAATTAACAATTAACATGTATAATGCTGATTTATGAATAACATCATGGTAATAGTGGATAATTACTAATGAATGACTTCGCGTTGTTCTGTTTTCATTCTGAACGTTCAGACGATTCTCGAGTCATTCTTTTTTGATGTTTCTTGGTTCATTCTGAACTAAGTTAGTTAAGTTCAACCTATGTTTCTCAATTTATGTTTCACTTAGTCACCTGGTTAGCTTAGTTAAGTCACGCGGTTAGCCGGTTCATGTTCTCTTCATCATTGGTTGTGTCTCAAGGGAGGTGAACTCCTTGCTGGGTGATGGGTCTAGCCCATGTGAGGACTGTGCAGTGGGAATACCCATAATGGTGCTGATTTCTAATACTTGATTAATAGTGATTGATAATGGTATATAATGGTCAATCATGGCTGATATTGGTCGATAATGGTTGATTATTCTACCATTACCGGTTAACAACGTTCAAATATGTCAATAATGGTTGATAATGCTTGAACATGTTAGCAATACTATGGGTATCCTCATTAATACTATGAATGACATAATGTTGATATTGGTTGAGAATGGTGTATACTGCTTGACAATGGTTCATAGCGATTAATGATGGCTAGCAACGATGAATGAAGAAGAATTGATGCTACGGTAAGGGATGATTTATACCCTCTGATTGAAGTCGACGGAATCGCACATGTGTTGCACAGTCATCACAGTTGTGCGGGGTCGCACAAGCTTTGCAGCACACGTTGCAACAGACAAATCAAATGTACGAGGATTCATAGTTGCCGTGGTCATTCCAGCTGGCAACGTCAATCCATTGTCAGTAAAATATAGAAATTAACAGCTGGTTAAAACACGTATTTGTGTTTGTTACTTTTGACTAATACTGTATTTTAACCAGCTGTTAATCAACAGTATTGGTTGGACTGGGAATACTAGCCATTGTGGCTGGTGGCATGATAAACAAGATACGCACTTTTAGGAATGTATGACAACAACATACGTGGGTATAAGTAACCTGGCATCAACGAGACAATGATCACTAATTTTGAATTTCCAATACCATACTCAAACTCAATATTTATCAACATTGCTGATCAAGTACTAGTGGTCAACCATCATATTCAGTCATTATTTCCATCAATATTCAAGCATTGTTGATGGTTGACATTGCTTGACCAGTTGGACCACTATTACTTGACCTGTGATACACAATATTTATCAAACATCATATCTTAAATAGTGACTTCATTTTTTGCACAAAATTGTTATTCAATACACTATAAATAGTTGCTGGTTGGTGGTTTGATTGACATTTTTCATATTTCCTGGTTGTTATTAACAAATGGTTGGTATCGTTCCAAAGAGTGGGTAAATACTCTTTTGTTATTGAATATTCATAACCAATCATCACTTATTTATGATGAATACACTATAGATTATTGCCCAGATTATTGCCAAATAATGACTGCATAAATAACTACCATATGGGTGTTTCTCAAAATAGGGGACCCCCCAAATCATCCATCAATAGTCATTTATGATAATAAACCAACCATTATTTGGGTCCCCCATGGCTTGAGAAACCACCATATTGCCACATGGTTCCCATCATTAACCAGGCTGTTTTCCCACTTATTGTTGCTCAATATTGATGGTTAACTGCTTGACCCATAGCCATATAGTTGGTATATATCCCCTATAATTCTTGGTCATATATCATCCCTTATTATTAACCATTAACCATGGTAAATAGTACCATGATTGCAACCACGATTCATGCCCGCAATGTTGGTGCACACAGACTCTCACTCAGGTGAATCCAGCGCCCAGGCGGGAGCGGCACGTTGGAGAGACGTGAAGGGTGGGACGTTGAGTTGGGGCTGAGTTGGTTGGTTGGTTCAGCTGGTTGAGTTGGATGGTTGGTTGGTTGGTTGGTTCAGTTGGTTGGTTGGTTGGTTCAGCTGAGTTGGTTGGTTGATGAAATTGATTGACAAGAATGACAAGGGGAGGGATGGTCATCCGTTTTGGACTACCATCTGACATTTGGATGATGTAAACATAGTAGATCTGATTCGATGGTCATCCCCTACATTTGGGTTTACATTCTCATAGTAGTAGGGGATCATCATTGATTCGCCAGTGGTTGTCTACAAAACGTAAAGAATTCCCCAGGGGGACGAAGGATGCTGGCGATTTTCAGCCACCACATCAGGGAGTCATAGACCTGCCAATACGCAGATTCATGAATAACCTTTACAAAGTGAATCCCTGTTGTTCGTTAGATGACTACAGCCCTAACATGATGGGTTTTAGCAACGGCTCATGTGTGCACAGATTGGCACTTCTCGATTAAGGTTCTCCTCAGCTATTAATCTATTTGCCAAAAGACTAGTGCATGAAGAAGTGGCACTACAGCTAATTAATTGTTATATATGGCACATTTGGTTGATGCTGATGTCCATGGCTAGGGGTGCACACGTACCCACCACCCCTTGGACCGCACCATTTCAGCAAGGTTTCCTGAGGCTCATGGATAAGCCGCCGCGGGTTGCCAGCCACCGTCACGACCCAGGAAGAGAAGGCGGATAAACCCAAAGAAGCAGGCGCCGCACGCGCGGGAGGGTTCCATTGACAGTCACTTTGGTCACAGGACCATCTGCGGACTTTTTCAGTAGGGGAAACGTGCAGTATATCGACAACTTGCATGTATGATCGTGATGTATATGTATACGCAATGCATTGTAACACTTTTTTACATGTGAAATATGAAGTATACATATATATATATACGCGTCTATGCACATGTGTATATATATATATATATGTTATCTCAAGAAGTTCTCCTAAAATTCGGTTGTCACTCAGCAAAAGCGGTTGTTGAAAATTGGGGATGAGTCAATATCTTCAACAAATAGCGTGTCTTGGGGGAAAGGATTTGAGGGCAGCGAGGCTTTCCCCCCAACATTCTGCTCATTGGTGACCCATATGGCTGTGGGTGGGGGTTCACATCCCAACATTGACTTCTCTATCTCAGGATGTTCACAAGGGGTGCAGGGTAGTTTGACCAATGGTCGTTTTCTTGATGATGATTGTGACTATAGCCTTTGAGCTGGAACTCTCACAAACAAGCGGGATAGGATGCCGATACTTTTCATTCTTAGCGACCATGCACTGCAAAGCACCAAGGTTCCCTATGTTTGACGCTCAAGAGTTGTTGGGGCTACAGCAGTTGGTGGCTGTCGATTTTTTGACGAAAGGGCAAAGATATGGTCAATGACAGGATTGACTATGCGTTGACACGGGATGATGACCACCGACAACCAGCTTCTGTAGGTTGAAACAAAAACGATAGCTTACCATACTAAATCGACGAATCAGGGTCAATGGTGGTTGGTGGCTGGTGATGCGCTAAAAATGGTAAATCAACAAGACTGACACATGTAGAATGATTGGCAACTTTTAAACCAAATGCATAAGCTGATTGTTTTCCCTGCGGTTAGTTTTTTTTAAACATGGACAATATCTTTGTTGCCTTCCACTTCTGATTACCCATTTCAAAATCATTGCTTTAGAACCATGGGCCTACAAAGTGGGCCCCCAACCACTTATAAGTTAGTTTATAACTCATCTAACTAGGGTTAACTATCAGTTATAGGGTTATAACATGTTATAACCCAACTTATAAGTGGTTGGGGGCCCACTTTGTCTATGATTAGCAGTTCCACTTCTGGGGTCGCCGCGATTTTTCGCACAGGGCGTCACAAGCAGCTCATGCCCACCATGAGTCTCCGGCCACAGTCCACTCCTCAAGGTCGCGGCGCCGGTTCAGGGTGCCCTCCGCTGGTTGCTGTTCAGCAGTAAGGGCGTTGTCGTCAATAGTCGGCGTGCAACCTGTTGAAGTCACGCGGGGCCCAAATCAGCAGCTTTTCCAACATTTCGAAGTCATCCATTTTGGCAGAGAAAGCTGGATATGCTGGGCCCAGTATGATCATGATCGTGGTGAATTGTAGTGGTAAATGGTCAATTGACTAGTGGTGCATGGTTGTGACCTATAACATGTTACAGCGTAACAAAGCCACCCTGATGCAGTCAAGCCTTCTGGCGATCACGGGGTTGTACTGGCAACACTGGCGGTGCTTGTTTGTTCTTCGGATCATGATGTCACGGTGTCCGTATTAACGTCCGCAGAGATACAGACAAATGCCCAAAGTTGTGTTTGGTCTTAAAGCACGGAATCTCACAATGGTCCTTGGCTCATGGCCAATCATAGTGGTTAATGGTGAAACCACAGTTTCATGGTTCATGGTACATCCAAACGTCAATGCTCAGATGTTTCATCCCAGTTGGTAGCTCTTACCAACTTGAAGCCAGCACAGATTCCCTGTACTTAATGATGAGGCATATCTTAAAAGTGACTCATTTATGAACTGTCAATTCGTTTCTGGGGGCTGTTCATTAAAGGGATCCCTGAACGAAAGGCGGCCAGCTCCTTGTGCAGGTTCCCATCGACTGCAAACTCGAAGAAAGATAGGCGGGGAGCCTACCGCGCCGTGCAGCTTCAGAGCATTTGGCAAGGCAGTCATGAAGCAGTGGCAAATGTTAAAGCAGTGCCATAGGTTTAACATCAATGTATACAATGGGTGTATGAAATTCCATATGTATCAAGAATCCTTGCCATTGCCACACGGATCCACCGGCTTATCAACTTCCATAGGTTTTGTTGGACCATTCTGGTTGTATCCTGCGAAGCGTTGGGTGTCGGTTCGAGGCCACCAGAACGGCCGGTTGATGGATCTTGCCTTCAAGACTTGAAGGTCACGAAGGGTCTGTGTTTTGAAATCTTTGGTGAAGATAGCATGGTATCCAAATAGCATGGATTGACATTCAGTCTTTTGCACATCTAAAGACTGATTATTGTTAATCATTGGATATTATCATTGATAGCAATTGAATCACTGTTATTGGTTGGATGAGGATCACCCAGCTTTGAAATCGTTGCATGCTATTTCAACAATACCAACTGGAAAGATAGCTTTTAATTGACTTGGCCATGGGGATGGCAACGTTGCCCACCAAACAGTTGTGGCTTTTGGATTATTCAGATACCTCTTCGTCCGCCTTAAGTGGTCCTATAGGGTTGGCACTACTCAGGGTTATTTCATACCTCTTGGTGCCTGGTTAGTTGCCATAAACCTAGTTGGTTGAACCAGTTGGCAACTAACCAGGCACTAACCAAGTGATATCAACCATTGGTTAGTTGGTTAGTTGATAGCTCTTTGTTCAACCAAGCCAGTACTCAGTTCGCTCATCAACCACCACTTGGCCCTGAGTGCCTTGGATCCCTGGGCTCACCAGGTAACAAGACGCCGGAAGTGGAGAAGTTCCTGGTGGAGTCATTGCCGCTGGGTAGCAGGGGAGACAGGTTCACCATTGGTGATGACCCACCCAAGGGTTGCCGTGGAAAACCTATGGAAAACCTATGGAAAAACAATGGTTCACCATTTTTGGAGACGAAAACCTATGGAAAACCTCTGGAACAGACCGGAAACTATGGAAAACCTTGGGAAAACAAGGGAAAACCTAGCTATAGAAAACGTATGTTGCTTAGTGCTTAGGTGGTGGTTTCTCAAAATGGGGGTACCCCCACTTATCATCCTTTACTAATCATCTATAGCAATAAACCAACCATAACTTGGGGCTCCTATGGCTTGAGCACCTTCCTATCGTTGGTGCTTTCAGCATAGGGACCACCATCCCCATGCTCAACTGCCTTAGGAGCAGAGATCCTGGCAGCGGCCAAGCGCAACTGAACGAGGCGGATCTGCAACAGCATCTGGGCTGCCAGCGCCAGTGCCCATGGCTATCCATGGCCATGCCCATGGCTATCCATGGCTATCCATGGCTATCCCTACACCAATCCAACAATGACAAGAAGATCTCTGTGAACCCGGTCGAAAATTTCTGGCCATGGAAAAGCCTAAACCAGCATGTAACCCCATGATTTGTAGTGATTCGTCGTTGCCAAGGATCATGGGATCAAGTCATTGTCATTTCTAGTGATCAGTCACTGGTGTCCTAAACCTACATGTAAACCCATGATTTGTAGTGATTAGGTGGGTTATAGCCCTGCAACCATGCTTAGAAACCCACTCCACTACTTTGGTCATGTTGGGATATAGTGATCTCAGTATCCCTCCAGGGATCCAGTCATCGCCAGGCTGCTAGTCTAGTCGTGCCAAGCTTTGCAGCTGGTCGGCCTTGATGGAACCCAATAGCTGCGGGATGGCATCTTACATGACCAAATGGGTGGTTCTGAAGCGTAGTTATAGGGTTACAACCCATGGTTATAGGGTTATAAGCCACCTAACCGACCTAACCATGGCTATATCCTACAGCCAGGTAACCCCAATTTCAACTTCCATGGTGGTCCTACAGATTTGGTGAATCAAGACCCGGGGAATCCACCAACCGAAGAGGTTGAACTCATGTGCCACGGCGGCAGCTTCTTAGGATCGTCAGCATGATGGAATACTACGAATTCGACCCCCGGCTGCCTCGGGCACGTTGAGCACCGGTGGAAGTCGCGGCTCGCTTCGGGAGTGATGTTTCATGGTTCATGACATCGCTTGGTGGGGAAAGGACTCGGGAAGTGGAAATAGTTTCCCCATAATGACTTGTGAGTTCAAGACATGCACTCTGCAACACTCTTCATACAGTGTGAAATCATCGTGCTGGTTCGAGCCAACTTCTGAGATGAGATTGAACAAACAGTCCACTAATGAGCAGAAAACAAACATAATTATACACTGTATATGAAGTATCAGAGTGCTGCCCGCGCATTTTTATTATGATTCCAAAGAGGTCAGCATGCGCGAGCGTTGCAATTGCTGGTTAGTTGGTGAATGACCATTAGGACAGCACCAACCAGCTATCACCAGCCATCATGAACAACTCAAACTATTGACAATCATTTAGAACAGTAACTATTGACCATGATGAACAATTGCTTATCATGCTGGTTATTTACCATTGTGAGCCTAGAATTGTCGATTGTAAACCATGGTGAAACATCACCTACCATGATGAACTATTCGATACCATTATCAGTCATTATCAGCAATCGAAAGCGATAACCAGGAATCAGGAGTGACGATGGAGGAGTCGATTGGATTGTTTGGAATCCTTTGAAAGGGAAGCAGGTCCAAGGATTTTCATCCTCCATGGGTATCATCCCTGGTAAACCTGCTAATCCTCCAATCCTTTGTTTGTAAACCTTCGAAATCCCCCAGGATGATAATCCTTTTAGATTTTCATCGTCACCTACCCCCAGGACGGTTCAGATGGCTCTGACGATGAAGGCCCGGACACTGCAACAGCTGTGCAAAGCAGGGCCAGCTTTCTCCGCCCTAAAACGCCCAACGGTTGGAAGCACCGTTGGGGAAACTAACCAGCTCGGGCATTGAGGTTGATCACGTTGAAGCATAGCCATCTGGCAAGGGTTACTGCGTGAACAACTAGGAAAATATCAAAGAATCAGTAATGGTTGAGACCAACACAGGTCAGAAAGCCTTGATGTTTCCCATTTTCGATACTCTTGATCACTGTTGAGCAAAGAACCTTTATGTTTCGCTTGCAGAATGGTTTCGGAAAATATCTACTGACAGGAAGAGCCTTGGGTCTTGCTCTCCGACAAGAAACTTGGATTTTGATCATCACAAAGGCTTCTACCAAGCCCGTTTGGGATTCTTAGAACAAAGGTATTGTTCGAACTCACATTCAATTGTTCAGGCATCATTGCTGGTCATATCCTGATTGCATACCTAGAATTTTTTGGCCATCTTTCATCAGTATCAGTATTTGTGTGACAATTGCCTGTGACCACACATTCAATTTCAGTTGATTGTACATCTCTGGTTGGTTCTTGTCTAGGAAGGTTCTCACGCTGTCAGCTATGGATCCTCTTATCGGCTTTTTGCGCCCTTGAAATTGGTGTTCAACAACCCCATATAGCTGGTCATTCGATTGCAATATATTGCAATTATCTATATACTTCTGATGTTTGGTTTTACAGCAAGATTGTCAAAGGAAGTTTGGAAGCATACTTCCGTGTTACGAACAACTACAATGACTACTGCAACAGATGTGAAGAGCAAGAGATGTGAAGAGCAAGAGATGTCTAGAGCAAGAGATGTCTAGAGCAAGAGATGTCAAGAGCAAGCGATGTCTAGAGCAAGAGATGTCTGAACCAAGAGATGTCTAGAGCAAGAGATGTCGTCATTTTTGAAGGTGTCAGCTTTCAGTTTTGAAGGAAGTCTCGCACGAAAGCTTCGTTTGGAGAACGATCTGTGTGACTGTCGTCACTTTTTGAAGTTGACAAGTTGAAAAATGGAGGAAGTCTCACACGACAGCTTCGTGCCGGAGACGATCTCTGTGACTGTTGTCACTTTTTGAAGTTGACAAGTTGAAAAATGGAGGAAGTCTCACACGACAGCTTCGTGCCGGAGACGATCTCTGTGACTGTTGTCACTTTTTGAAGTTGACAAGTTGAAAAATGGAGGAAGTCTCACACGACAGCTTCGTGCCGGAGACGATCTCTGTGACTGTTGTCACTTTTTGAAGTTGACAAGTTGAAAAATGGAGGAAGTCTCACACGACAGCTTCGTGCCGGAGACGATCTCTGTGACTGTTGTCACTTTTTGAAGTTGACAAGTTGAAAAATGGAGGAAGTCTCACACGACAGCTTCGTGCCGGAGACGATCTCTGTGACTGTTGTCACTTTTTGAAGTTGACAAGTTGAAAAATGGAGGAAGTCTCACACGACAGCTTCGTTTGGAGAACGATCTGTGTGACTGTCGTCACTTTTGAAGCTGTCAGCTTTCAGTTATCTTCATTTTGTGTGACAGGCGTGCGACTTCGTGCGCATGCGTCATCTTCGATGTTCATTTTGTGTGACAGGCGTGGTACTTCGTGCGCATGGCATGCGTTTTGGGTAGATAGCCGGCTCGCGAAATGCTGTGTTTTGCAATGGAAAGTGCGCTGCTGAGACGTCGAAGGTAAGCTCTGCGAAACGGCGGGTCCGGGCTTGCCTCGGGCTTGCCTCGGGCTTGTCTCGTGTAACTGTCGTCAAAAATCGATGTTCAACGTTCATTTTTGAAGGAAGTCTCGCGCGAAAGCTTCGTTTTCAGAACGATCTGTGTGACTGTCGTCACTTTTTGAAGTTGACAAGTTGAAAAATGGAGGAAGTCTCACACGACAGCTTCGTGCCGGAGACGATCTCTGTGACTGTTGTCACTTTTTGAAGTTGACAAGTTGAAAAATGGAGGAAGTCTCACACGACAGCTTCGTGCCGGAGACGATCTCTGTGACTGTTGTCACTTTTTGAAGTTGACAAGTTGAAAAATGGAGGAAGTCTCACACGACAGCTTCGTGCCGGAGACGATCTCTGTGACTGTTGTCACTTTTTGAAGTTGACAAGTTGAAAAATGGAGGAAGTCTCACACGACAGCTTCGTGCCGGAGACGATCTCTGTGACTGTTGTCACTTTTTGAAGTTGACAAGTTGAAAAATGGAGGAAGTCTCACACGACAGCTTCGTGCCGGAGACGATCTCTGTGACTGTTGTCACTTTTTGAAGTTGACAAGTTGAAAAATGGAGGAAGTCTCACACGACAGCTTCGTTTGGAGAACGATCTGTGTGACTGTCGTCACTTTTGAAGCTGTCAGCTTTCAGTTATCTTCATTTTGTGTGACAGGCGTGCGACTTCGTGCGCATGCGTCATCTTCGATGTTCATTTTGTGTGACAGGCGTGGTACTTCGTGCGCATGGCATGCGTTTTGGGTAGATAGCCGGCTCGCGAAATGCTGTGTTTTGCAATGGAAAGTGCGCTGCTGAGACGTCGAAGGTAAGCTCTGCGAAACGGCGGGTCCGGGCTTGCCTCGGGCTTGCCTCGGGCTTGGCGCGTGTGACTGTCGTCAAAAATCGATGTTCAACGTTCATTTTTGAAGGAAGTCTCGCACGAAAGCTTCGTTTTCAGAACGATCTGTGTGACTGTCGTCACTTTTTGAAGTTGACAAGTTGAAAAATGGAGGAAGTCTCACACGACAGCTTCGTGCCGGAGACGATCTCTGTGACTGTTGTCACTTTTTGAAGTTGACAAGTTGAAAAATGGAGGAAGTCTCACACGACAGCTTCGTGCCGGAGACGATCTCTGTGACTGTTGTCACTTTTTGAAGTTGACAAGTTGAAAAATGGAGGAAGTCTCACACGACAGCTTCGTGCCGGAGACGATCTCTGTGACTGTTGTCACTTTTTGAAGTTGACAAGTTGAAAAATGGAGGAAGTCTCACACGACAGCTTCGTGCCGGAGACGATCTCTGTGACTGTTGTCACTTTTTGAAGTTGACAAGTTGAAAAATGGAGGAAGTCTCACACGACAGCTTCGTGCCGGAGACGATCTCTGTGACTGTTGTCACTTTTTGAAGTTGACAAGTTGAAAAATGGAGGAAGTCTCACACGACAGCTTCGTGCCGGAGACGATCTCTGTGACTGTTGTCACTTTTTGAAGTTGACAAGTTGAAAAATGGAGGAAGTCTCACACGACAGCTTCGTGCCGGAGACGATCTCTGTGACTGTTGTCACTTTTTGAAGTTGACAAGTTGAAAAATGGAGGAAGTCTCACACGACAGCTTCGTTTGGAGAACGATCTGTGTGACTGTCGTCACTTTTGAAGATCTCAGCTTCCAGTTTTGAAGGAAGTCTCGCATGAAAGCTCCGTTTTGGCAGGCTGTCGTTTTCTGTACAGTCTCTCTTATCAAAACGCTTCAAAATCGCACTTTTTCCGCTTTGGCGCTGGGAGTCTGGTTTTGGGGCTTGGATTTCTCGCATTTTCGCTGGCTTTCGTTTCCTGTGCGCTTTTGCGTATCAAAATGCTTCAAAATCGCACTTTTCCGCTTTGGCGCTGGAAGTCTGGCTTCGTGACAGTGACAGATGGTTTTGTGTTGGTGGTTTTGTTTGGTGGTTTTGCGTTGGTGGTATTGTGCGGTGGCTTTGTTGGTGGTTTTGTGTTGGTGGTTTTGCGCTGGTGGTTTTGTGTTGGTGGTTTTGTGTTGGTGGCTTTGTGTTGGTGGCTTTGTGTGGGTGGCTTTGTGTTGGTGGCTTTGTGTGGTGGCTTTGTTTTGCTGGTTTTGCTCTGGCGGTTTTGTGTTGGTGATTTTGCGCTGGTGGTTTTGTGTGGTGGCTTGTTGGTGGGTTTGTGCCGGTGGCTTGTTGGTGGGTTTGTGCCGGTGGTTTTGTGTGGTGGCTTTGTGTTGGTAGTTTTGTGTTGGTGGTTTTTCTGTGGTGGTTTTGTGTGGTGGTGTTGTGTGGTGGTTTTGTGCGGTGGCTTGTTGGTGGTTTTGTGTGGTGGCTTTGTTGGTGGTTTTGTGTTGGTGGTTTTGTGTTGGTGGTTTTGTGTTGGTGGTTTTGCGCTGGTGGTTTTGCGTTGGTGGTTTTGCGTTGGTGGTTTTGCGTTGGTGGTTTCGTGTTGGTGGCTTTGTGTGGTGGTCTTGTTTTGCTGGTTTTGTGCTGGTGGTTTTGTGTGGTGGTTTTGTCGCGCAACAGGAAGCACAATTTTTTGAAAGCGCCATTTCAACATTATAGGCCATTATTTTCTTTGACCTTATAATGCTTGACCTTGGGAAACTTCCGCCCCCGGCTTGCCCGGGTACTACTGGTATCATTAGTGCTTGAAATATGATCACATCGCCCTTTTGAGAAGCATCCAACAACCCAAGCACCATAAAACATGGTTGGTTGATATCTTCATTTACCAACCAACCTCACCACCACCATATTCCCCCCTAACCACCCAGCCGCGCTCCGTTGAGTGGTTGATTTCTGGGTTCTCCAAGCCACGCCAGCGTGCCGAGATGGTGTGGGCGGCGCCAGCGGCTACATCTTCGTGGTGGACAATGGCAGCTTTGAGGCTGCCTCAAGGGAGAGTGGGAATGGTCAATGATGGCTGTGAACCACGGATCATCAACCAGTGACCAGCTGGAGCAAAGAATTCAATCAGTAGCCATTGGTCCTTGTTGACCATTGATCATCCACCATTGTTAGGCATTAGTCATCAACCACTAATTGCTAAGAACTATGAACCATTGATGATACCTAACGCAAGGTGGTGGTCAATGATACTAGTAGCTGTGAAGCATGAATCATCAGCCAGCAACCATTTGGTGTGTAGCAAGTATTTGAAATGAATCTAATAAACTGAAACCAACTTATGAAACATTATCAGCCCTTGGCCATGACTAACATGGCCAAAGTACCTGCTGAAAGTGGCTACCCTGGCTTTGCCATCATGACCAGGGTTACCACCGTGCCACCGATGCTGAACCTGTGGGGGTTTCTGTTAGGGCTACCCCCACATCATCCATTTCCTTCGTCTTGGTGGCCACCAAACTGGCAGTAGTGAACCATCCATTCCCCCCAAACGGACTTGCGAAACACCCATATCCCAGTCGTTTTTATGGTGGCTGGGCATCTGATGAGCTCCTGGTAGGTACTGGTTATACCCTCTGGTGAACTAACCTGGCAATGAAAAATCTACCAATTTGTCAGGAAAACCCTAGAAAATCATCCATTTATGGTGGATTTTTCAGTGCCAGGTTAGTTCACCAGAGGGTAGTCATAACCATGAGTAGCCATAGTGGTCCATAGATTAATTAGTAGCCATAGTGGTCCAGGTGGTAGTTCCGTCTCTCAACCAGGGCCTTCCCGGCACCAGGTACGCGTGGATGGCACGCCCGTGGCCACCTTGGCGCCTCGCTGCGCGAAGATCGGTGGGGGGCGACCACAACAAGCAGGAAGAAGCGGGGAACGATCAGCCATTGCAATCAACCGTTGTCCGTTCTTATTGTTTCTTATGGTTACTTATTATCCGTTATCAACTAATACTGGTTGGTGGTTTTAAACATTTTTTATTTTCCCTAGTAGTTAACAATGGCTGATCATGTGATTATATATGTGAACATGGTTCCCTTTTATTCTCTCACATGTGAGCAGACCACCTTTGGTACGGCTGCGACAGCTGCCTTACGACCTGCTCGCCTGTGCGTAATGATAATAAAAATATTGTTTCTTACTGTTACTTATTATCCATTATCAACTAATACTATGAACTATTTCTAACCATAGGTGTTTTTTGGCCCCGTAGATGTCAACCACAATTACCCAGGTTTACTCGTCCAGGATTACAACTATCACCCATAGTAACCACTGGAAAACATGAGTAAATTACCATTGATCATGGTTCACTATGGTATTATAGAATCATAGATACCAGCTTATCAACCATAGTACACCGCCAGCAGGGTCGTATCAAGCACTCCCACCCAACTAAATCCACATCAACCAACGGTTCACACCTATATTATCCGCTATCAACCATGATCAGCCATCAGTTCAACATCAAGAAACCATTTCTACGCCATCAATGAATAGTCACTATGGCCATCAATGAAGTATCAATCAAAAGGCAATCAACCATGATTCAGCAATCATTTGGGTGTTTCTCAAACTAGGGGACCCCCCATTGATAATCATTTTTAGTAATCAACCAACCACGTTTTGGGGGTCCTCTATTTCAAGAAACCACCATATAGTAGTTGTACAACCCTTGTTGTAGTTGGTCGTCCCCTAATCATTAACCATGATTTTCCACCACATAAAATTATCTCTAGTTGATGGCTAACTGATAGCTAATGAATGGCTAATTGATAGCTAATTGATGGCTAGAAACCATTATAATCCCTTATAGAAGGGTTAGTAAATATCCCATTTTAGGGACATTGAACATCACCTTTGCATGACTGCACGGGGTTATTCCCATAGTGCTTGGGTGATGTCCCATTGGGACATTTAATGACCCCTGTTATAGAACCATGATTTTCCACCTTGATTGATAGCTAATTGATAGCTAATTGATAGCTAATTGATTGTAATGGTATAGCTAATCAATCTAGTTGATGGCTACAACACCATGATTTTCCACCATTCTCTAGCGGTTACAACGACTATGCTATGCCACAACGTGGGCCAACTCTCAGGGTCGCGGCTGCACCTTCGGCTGGAACTTCCTCATGAAGCAGCCGCAGCCACGCGGCTTCCGACCCGCATCGGCGGGGAAGCTGCGGTTGGAAATGTGGTGGTTGGTTGGTAGGTAGTGGTGGCTAGTGGTGGTTAGTAGTGGTTGGGTTGGTAATGATTAGGGTTAGTAGTAGTTAGTACTCAGCAACCTGGTTAGGAAAGGTTAGTAATGGTGAATGATGGTGTAATGAAGATTAGTAATGGATAGTAATGGTCAATGAGGGTTTTGTGATGATGAGAAATGATGTGTAATTGATATGAAAGCCCCAACCATATTTCTACCCAACAGCAATATACCTTAATTTGATATGGTACCGCTTTGCAATGATTGACGATTATTCATACTTAACATATATACCTATAGACTCTTGAGCTCATAAAGAGTCATGAAATCAGAATATCACTTGTCATACTTGATCAAAATCTGCAGGCATCGCTCGACATTGCCGATCTTAGTTGCGGTTTAATTCATGGTGCACAAGTGGCTCGGTCATGATCAATCAAGAATTGCACACCGGTGTCGGTGGATCCCATCTTTTCTGGCGCATTTTTGGTTTTCAGGCTTCGAATTTTCAAGGCCATAGTCATCATGACCAAACGGAGGCAGTTCATAGTGACCGGTTTATTATCGGCTGATCGGACACAAAACCCGTCCTCAAAGTGCGATGCGCCCATGGACGTGCGACGTTTCACAAACGGGGCAAGTCATGGCAAGCCCATGATTTGATGGTGACATGACTTGCCATGGTGTACACACAAAATGTGGACTTTCCAATGGTAATTGTTTGGGCAACATGGTGTACACCCAAGCCAAGTATTGGTAGTTTTTCTGAAACCAGTTTGCCATCATGTTTGGATGAAACTGATTCATAATGTTTATTACAATAATGGCCACTTATGGAATGTCTGTCTATGCCAGTCTATTGTTCCTCCCGTAGAGATGATCTGTTTTTGATGGTCAGAGGGGCGCTCAGATAGACATTGTGTTCGCCCAGGGCGCCTGTGTTTCACAGTGCCGTTTCGACGGTGAACCCAGGCATTAATCAGTAGAAAGTGAGATAACGACGAGCTGCTAGGGCAACACACAAGATAGCCAAACATTGCTAGGAAATGCTAGGAAATTAACATCCTAAGAAATCGGCACGACCCACCGAGAACGGACATAAGGCTACGATCAGACTGACATGACATTTTGCACCGTTGCATCCTGTTGCAATGTTTTTGGGATGATTAAAAGTTAATTACTACTTATCCATACTAATTGATGAATGATGTTTGTTTCTTGGACTGTGTACCAGGGGGCCAGGAGGCTTCTCACATGGGCGCTGGGTATACGTACATTGGGAATGCCAAAAACCACAGATGGTGTGCCATGAAAATGGCCGGTGCTGCATGTCAGGGTGTAGACCTCCGATGATGGCTACCAATAGCCTGAAGGGGAGGTTTGCACAAGATCACCACAATTACAAACACAGTCAGAAGGATGACAGCCTTCATATGCCTTGACCATTCTCAGAATGCCTGGCTATGCCTTGATTCTTATCATCCACACCGGCCCTTGAAGACCTCAGCCTCAGCAGACCCCATGTCACGCGCCAGTCTTTGCCAGCTCGGTTTGAGGTCCTCCTCAGTCTTTGCCATCAGCAAATCGAGTCTGTGGGGTGCCGACGGCCAGAAGATCCAGCAGATGATCACCGATCGAACTCGGGACTGGGCCGGCGTCCAAGCAACCAAGCCACCAGGTAGGGGGGGTAACCAACAAGAAAAGGAACATGACTAAGAATCGGCAAGGATACTACCATCCATCCATCTCCATCTCCACATCCATCCTTCCATCTCCATCTCCATCTCCATCTCCACATCCATCCTTCCATCTCCATCTCCATCTCCATCTCCACATCCATCCTTCCATCTCCATCTCCATCTCCATCTCCACATCCATCCTTCCATCTCCATCTCCATCTCCATATCTATATCACCATATCAATCCTTCCATCCTATCTTCCACATTGCCCACCTGTCATCGCAGGAACGAATCGACCAGAATCGGAAACTCCTGGCAGCTTGGACATGCAGCGTGGTGGCCGGCCGTTTCGGTGCCGTCCATGGAACCCCCCATGGGACCCCCTGGAGATCCATGGAGACTCCCGTGGTGAAGCATTATGGGTCGGCCCAACTGGCAACATCTTCGCAGTCCCACAAGCTTTGGCTTCGACGTTCAAAGGAAGCAGGTCTTAGCATGTGGTAGGGCCGATGTTTCATTTGAGTAGGTTTGTTTCAAGATTTGGTGGGTCGGTGGGTCTCACCGACATGTTATCACAAGTTCTGCCTTAATATGAAGCAAACTAAAACCCAATTCAGATCACGAAAAACATGAAGCCTACTTGGTACCTCAGATGGACCACCGGCTGTCAACATACCCCAACTGTGAGGACTGCTGCAAGCGGTCAACAAAAATCATCCATCAGTTTTTTCACCATCAAATCATGTTTGTCAGCCCTTGGTGTCGACCATCATCATTCGCCATTCATCAATTCACAAACATCTGATAACATGTGTAGATATTGTATGTTTATTGTTACATTTTGAAATGGCTTTCAATTATTTTGCTATCTTACTTGATATAGTGGATGATATTGTATATATATATGCATACATATGTAATATTACCGCTACTATTGTCATTATTCACTGTGAATTCACCATTCCATCGTTCCCCATGCATCACCCATTCACCATTCTCCCCACCTGGATATGCATGCCCACTTAGCAAGTGGTCACTAGCCATGGTTTCTTGGGGTGATAAGCTACCTTATCGGGCATAACTAACCATGGCTTCACTAACCCCAGCTCTACATCCAAGTAACCTTAGTTGGTATATATATCCCCTATAATTGTTAGTTATCATCCTCTATTATGGTAACAATTCCCATGGTTTCAATCATGGATAGTCCCCGGCCGTGGCTCAACCATGGACCTCCCCACACCTCCATGGGTGTCCACCCGCTGTGCCAGGATTGCGTGTCGATGTTCAAAGGCCTTCCCCCGCGACAGATCGAACTGCTGAGCTCGGCGATTTCGGAGCAGACGGTGCCCCGGACGACGGGCACCCGAAGGGTGGGGGGGTAGTCCCGGGTGTCCCAGCGGAGGGGTTGGTCACAGTTCACCAACTCATGGGAGTAGAACAGAAGTGGATCACAAGGCGGGGACCAAGTTGGGGTACCAGTGGTTGGGAGAAGCCATGATCAACTGCCCCTGATAAGTTGAGTTTTGAGCGCAAGCAGCTTGCTGCGGACAGCTGATGTTATGCATGGCAGCCAGATCCATGATATCAACCCATCACTAGCAGCTGAAATGAGACAATTAAGTAACTTCAAACAGTAAGCAGAAGGTTGAGCAAGAGGATGTTTTAGGCAATGGTTTTTTGCTGGTCCATCAATGCGGGTACCCCTAAACCAAAGAATTCTACAAATTATATAGTTATACGGTTTCTGAACACATGTTCAAACACAAAATTGTCTCAGCCCTTCGTTGCGGAACAATCTACGGTAGAATATGGCATGAACCGGGGCTGAGCTTGCGAACAATCATAGTTTATTTATGGTTCTTGTTTGGTTGATAAACATGATGTGGTGGCTGTGTCTTGATCCACGATCATCCAATCATCGCATCCCCTGACAAAGTGAACTCAGTTCATGCAATCCATCGCGCTGCTACCAGGTACCAGCTGGCAAGAAGGTGCGGGGAGAAGGTTTGAGTGTTTCAAGCGCTTGGAGTGACGAGGGTCGGTGATGAGGGCAGGTGTTGATCGCTCTGATGATTATGGTTAATTACCCTATATGAACCCGTTTGGAAACCAAGAGCAGGACCCTACCAGGTAGGGGTATCCCAATAGGACTCTGATAATCCAACTATCTGCGAGGGTCAAGCTATTAGTCTCTGACAGTTTGCGCCCCTCAATACTATCATCCAAGATGGGTGGTGAATGCTGCACCCGAGACCGGTTTCTGGGACGCCATGGGGAGCATATGGGATCAGCAGCAACACAAACAACATTAACAGCAACAACGAGAACATTAACCGATGCACCGGTGGATTGAGCTTTCGGTAAAGCATCGATCGCTGGGTGGGCTGGTTCTTTTGATTCGGTTGGGTTCTTCGATAGTTTCAGCTGCGTGAAATGTTGAAATTCAAACAGATATGTAGCCCAAGTCCTTTGAAATCTCCTTGAATCTAACCCCTATTCCCGCAAAAACAAACCTCCTGGTGTCCCGGGTGCCATGACCCACGCAGGTTGTGGAGAAAGGTGAACTTTCAACTGCCCTTTACTTCATCCGAACAGGCCGGAGAGGGACGTTTGTATCCATCCCTCAACACTCGCTACAAATCGGATCAAATTGGCTTGGAAAATCCACCTATGGAAATCCACCCACGCATCTGTGCGGTTCAGGGAACGTTCGGTCCTCGTCTGGGGGCGCTCCTGCGCGCGTTTCGCGAGGCACTTTGAAGGTGGAAGAGAATCAGAAAGAGCTGGGCCCAGGTGGCGATGTCGGCGAGTTGGGTGTTGATTCTTATGGATTCTTATGGACTATCTACAAATTGGGTGTTATTACCCATTATTCTTGATGATGTTATTGCAGGAAATTAACCGTTCTGAATTATTAATTGATACCATTTTTGATACCTACTATTGATTAATGATACCATTCTGATTGTTGACAATTATCAACTGCCTTACCCGGTTGGAAACTCAACGGGTTTGCGGGTGAATGGTTCGCTCATGTACCCGTTGTGCTAGCTAACCATTAATTAATGGCTCACTGCAATCGTAGACACCAGTACAAGACATACCATATGGTTCACTAGCTACCATTGCTATGTACCTGCTACCATTCTGGTTCACTGATACATTCTATATTCCCATTATGTTCTTGAACCATTCATACAGTGGTGTACCATTCATATTAGCAATCATTAGGTAGCCATCACTGCGATTCACTGATACAATGCTCAATATATCCATTACTATTTCATACCAACTAGGTATACCATATGGTTGCGATGTAAATAAATATATATATATATATATGATATATGGTAGTTTCTTAAAATAGGGGTACCCCCAAATCATCCAATAGTAATCATTTCGTAGGAATAATCCAACCATTTTTTTGGCTCCCTATTTTGAGAAACCTCCATATATATATATATATATGTATCACCATCCCGGAGTAATGAGTAGGTAGACTATTCCCCGTATCAAAGCCATTGACCAGCATTGGGGGATGTTCAAATTTCACACTCTATTCCAGGATGGTTACATGTAGATATGCTAGCATTACTAGTTCACCAATGCTACTAGTTCACTTGTTGCTAGTTGGTATGAACTAGGCCCAAGGTACCCGTTTCCATTCCATGATTCACTCTACTCCAGGATCACTATATTAGGTGGTTTCTCAGAACAGGGGTACCCCCAAATCATGCAAAATTAGTCATCTATACTAGTCATTTTTCTCGATGAACCAACCATTGTTAGGGGTACCCCTATGACTTGAGAAACAGCCATATGCTACCGGTATGGTTGACCATATTCGTAGTTGTTTAACCATTACTGTTAGTTATTATCCCTCACAATTATATCACCATTCTCAATAGTTACAACCACCATCGACTACTCATGTGTACCACAATGCAACCATGATAATTATACATGATTATACCATATATAGATATAGACCCTCATATAGACCATCATATTTACCATACATCATATGCAACAAGTATGGTTCCCCACTCTGCTGCGTGCCACCCTTCCGCACCCTGCCCGGTGCGCAACCTGCGAGGCGATTTCTTCGGCGAGCGGGCGCTGTTGCACCACGCGCCGCGCTCCGCCACCGTGACTGCCGTGACGGAGGTGGATCCACGGTCCACCGAAACGTGGATCAGCGGGGCACCGTTGTGGAAACGTCGACCGGCTATGGGGTTGAGAATGGTTGGTGGCTGGCTAATAATAGTTGATAAACTGATGAGATCTATTATGTACAATTAACTGGGTTTATCTGTTCATCTAACCAGTTGATATGGTTAGATCTATTCTTATTATGAGCTGCTAATATGAACAATGGCTAATCATTGGTTCATCATCGATAGACAATGGTTGATGTATTGTTCATAGTGATGAATGCAGTGGTTGCTAGTGAACCATTTGGGTGCATTTTTACTTAGCAACGTTATACCCAGTTGGTATGAAATAGTGCTGGGCTCTTCTTGGGTATTACATATATTATATCAGTGAATCATGGATGATCATGGGTATTTGATCACTAATGTTACCCTAATTTTCCCCATACTAGGTCGATATACGGATAGAAGCAGCATCCCCCAATGAGTCGTTTCCCTCAGATGATCGTTTTGGCAATTGTTGGCGGTTGCCTCATTCATCATCACAATCACATGCGTGCATTCATGCATACGAAGATACTCTGTTGCATATACACTCTGGTGAACTAATCTGGCAATGCAAAATCCACCATTTGTAGCTGGTTCCTCAGGGTTGGCCATAAAGATGGTGATTTTCCATTGCCAGATTAGTTCACCAGAGTGTACATAAGGGATCATCAATGCCTTTCTGCCCTGTCAATACTGCCTGACGAGTTGTTTTTTGTTGATGCTTGATGGTATAAAGCTAGATAGAATAGCCGGCTGATAGCAGTACCGTTTGGGTTGATGCTTAGCCATGGTGGTACCCCCGAACCATCCAACAGTATTGTTCTAAGTAGCGAGATTAAGGAATGTTTGAGACACATCAAAATGATTCATGATAATGCGAACAGCTGTTATCCAACAGGAGAATCAATCCAAAGTGAATTTTTCAGTCTGCTCAACCTAGATGCTCCTCGTGTTCTGCATGCGCTTGCCGGCAACTGACATGCGACCAGCGTAGACAGAGCTTGTGTCATCACTGAGACATTTATCTGGAATATTTTTGTTTTTACCCATGAACATGATTTAACACATGCACACACACACACAGAGATTGGAAATATAACAAGGTCACCAACGGGACTTCAGCAACAAACGAAGCTGTTTCGATCTGCGCACGGAGAATCATCGATGGAGATAGATGGGGTTTTCCATGGTTGTCCCACGAAGCACCAAAGGGACTTTCCAGTTCCGGCACAGCATTGGAGGAGACTCTTGCTGAAAGTTTTGGGTGGTCATGGTTGCAACCGTTGGTTAACAGTTTATATTCATATTCTATATAAGGTTCAGCTGAAAAGGAACAAGAGAAGTGGAACAAGTATATTTTTCAACAAGTGTTTAGCAAAGGCAAAAGCTTGTTAAAGAGGTTCAAAAGGATGTTCTTTTCACAGACCTTTCTTCCGCCAGGCAGAATTGCTTCGTTTGGAAGCCGAAAATTTGTCACTTGCCGGCAGGGTGAGGGAAGGGTCGCCAGGAGGCTACCCATGGCCATGGATACCCGTGGCCAGTTCCCCTCATCCATGGCCAAGGTGAGAGAGGTATTCATAGTTCGGGACACTGTGACACAGAAGGGATACCCTCTGGTAAACTAACAAACCAAGGGAGCTTCACCATGTTCTATAGAGAAACCCTGGGAAACCATTGATCATTGGTGGATTTTACATTCCTATGGTCCACAACTAAGCCTACAAAAGGGAAAGCGGTTGCTGTCGAAACCAGCAGCTGCGTCCAGGAAGTCTGTGGTCGGAGCGGACTTGATGCTGTATCTTTCAAGGCGCGTTTCGGGCCCAAACATTGGGATTCGCAACAGGATGGTGACCTGGTGGGTGGTTTCTATAGGTGTTGTGACCACTAGTTTATGATTTTTAATGGTTAACAATAGAGAACCATTAGTACATAGTGTTATAATCATCAATGATATTTAGTAATAGAGAACCACCAATAATGGTTTATAGTAGGGTTTAACAAGCAAAAACAATGGTTGAACAACTACTGGTTGGTGGTCTGAAACTGACATTTGTGTATTTTCCCAAATGTATTGACACATGGTTGGTTGGTTGACCAAGGTTTTCATAGGAGAGGGAACCACCAACCAGAATATGACTTGATACAAGTGAAGATAAGCAAAACAAAAGCAACCAATCTGGTGTTGCATCACTTTTGGTTGTTTTTCGTGCTTGTGTGTACGTATACATTAATAGATGAATTACATACAACTATCCGATAGTATGCCTGTATTTACTTTCATTTTACACGTTCTTTTTTCATTGTCAGCTTAATTGGCGAGACGATGCCAGATACTATACACATGAAATGCATGCCTTGATCAATCAGAAGTACCGTATTCTTGGGATTATAAGTGTTGGTCAAAATGCCAATAAAATATCTTATAATCAACACTTTCTTTTACCAACTACATATTAGTTGGTCAAGATTATCAAGATAATCAACTGATTATTAATGATAAATCCTTTCTTTTATCCTCGGTCAATACCAGTGCGTTGTACTTCTTCGCTTACTGCACCGTGAATACCCAGCGGTTGGCACCAAAGAGCTGTGGAAGCAACGAGTTTTGATTGGCAGAACTACCCTGCTGCAATAGCCGTGGGAACTCGTCACTTTTTGATAGCAACGTCCTATGGATCAAACATGTCCATGCCAACAAATGGAAGATCCGGGATACCCACCTGTACTTGATGGACAAAAATCAGCTGTAGAGAATTTATGCAGCTTTACGCAGGTACCCAATACCCAACAGGACCATCCTTGAAGACGGTCGTGTTTTGGTAGTCACCTTGATGGTTGAGAATGGGTGGTTGGCGCAGCACTTCTCCAACCTATGCGGGATGGCCAGTAGCTCAACTACCAGTGGTGACGGGAGCCTTGCAACGAAATAAGTATCACATGGTCCTCCAGTGACAGCTGGTTTATTTCAGATGTGTCAGTGGTTAGAATATCCCTAACAGATGTTGTGAAGATGATATATGGCTATGGGTCATACAGTACCCATCCAGAACATCTAGAACCAAAAATGGAAAGGTGAACATCCCAAGAAATGCTGCTTTGGTCAGTTATGACACGTAAGCAGCCAGGGGTATAGAGACCCTTGACCCACAGCTACGTAAATGTCGTTCCCTTACCAGTGAACCAATCAAGTTTGATCGCCAAGTGCCTCGACGTGGTTTTTGTCGTTGCCATGGGACCGCGCTTTGATTACCGTTGGAACTCAAAGGAATCTTGAATCGCTGAGATTTTTGAGCGATCGCAAGGTTAGTGACCACCAGTGTAGCCTCGTTGTTTTTGATTGTTGTGGACTGGATCCCCTTATTGGTATATCAACAGATAATGATTGATGATGATTGCTCATATCAGCATTGTTGGTTCTCCCCCAGCATTGATACGAATCATTCAATCATTGGTGTTCCCTATTTTTGGTGGCCACCTATTATTTGTTCACATTATTATTCTCTGATATTCGCTGATATTCCTACGATATCATTGGGTTTTTCCTAGGATTTTCTCACTTGCCATACTGGCAAGTATTTCCCATGAATTTCTCGTGATTTCCCATGGATTTGCTCCAATGATAGTTAAATCATCATAACCATTATAGGCTATTATTAACCACTAATACCCTGTTTATATAGCTTGTAATGGTTAACCAATATCACTATCGTAACCATTATAACCATGAGCCCTACTATTATAATGAAATACGATGAATCACTGACTATCACTATTATAACCCTACTATAACCAATATAACTATCATCAGATGACTCGTTGCTTCCCCATCCAATGAATCACTGAGGTCCCTGATCCTGGAATCTTTGAGAAGCTCCCAGAGTTGTGGGCAGCCCCTCGGCTACCACTGGGAGTGAGCTGGGCCGGGAGAGCGGTGCCAGGAGCGGCCCCCAGGAGGCTTCGTTCACCCAATGATAGGAGAGGTTCAGGTGCTTTTTATTGTGGTTAAGTACCCAGGTCACCAATGAATCATCATGAATCATCATGAATCATCATGAATCATCATGAATCATCACGAATCATCATGAATCATCATGAATCATGAATCATCATGAATCATCATGGAAAATTGATGGTGGCAAATCGTGGACAATAAGTAGCTAAGTGTCCAACATTCGTATGCATCATGTAGTTTTCCGGGTAGCGATGAGAACATACAAAAAGCAATGGTAAGATGATGGATCATACACAAATATTGAAATCATATTTCATAGTAACCACCAACAATCCCATGGATTAACCGTATGACTTCCCCACGTTGATCATATGGTCTTTTCCAACACCTCTATCGGTAAAGCTCTGCGAATACCGGTTGTTCGGCCAGGCCATCACGGCGATGGAAACAACATCCAATGGTCCATGTGGGGCTGTCCATAACTGGTGGTAACTGAAAAAAGGCCATTTGCGATAGGGAGAACTATGATTTTTCAGTGAAACTACAGGGAAATCAATGGTAACTGAAACGGCCAATCATAGGGTTTATAGGGGTACAGCGTTTATGGACAAACCCATGCAACTCTTTTGACTAGTATCGGTATGGAAATCGCTCTATTATCCTGTGAAATGGTTTGGTTCCCAAAGCAGCAAAAAGGTGAGTAGCCAGGTTCTCATCTGCCGCATATTGTTAAGAGGCACACTCGTCTCTTCATTTTCTTGCCTCGGGTGCTGTCTACTTTGAATCATGCTCATTGTAGAGGCCTTCACATCTCTTTAATGTCCTGAACCAACCTGATTACTAGTTGCTCTTCGGCCAACTCTGGGTCAAATCCTTGAACCTTTATGTGGCTTGGCGCCCTGCAAAGTATCAAGTCTGGTCCTTTTCGGTCTAACTTTTGTGCACCGTCCGAACGAGCGGCTGAACTGAGGTTCAACGCCTCCCAGCAGTCGGCGATTCTTCAGAAGATGCACATCTCTGAGGCGGACAGCTATCACTGTCGCCGTGGTTGGACATCGTCCATCACTGGTTGCCCATCAAACCAAGGGGCGCCGCTTATGTCCATCAAACCAGGGGGCTTATGCACAAATGGCCGGATCAATGTGGTGATTAGATATGAAGCATTTACAAATATGAGCCTGAAGCTCAACCACACATTGACATTGAACCTCACATGATATACATACATATATAACTACTGTAATAATCTGTAATATTCTGCAATCAATACTCATCATACATATTCTCACGGGACGTTTTCGTCCGGCCGTGTCATGTGTCCTGCAGTCATTGCCGCCACAGGTTGCTGAAAACACTTCCATTGGCGATGCGAAGAAGGAGACGTTTCTCCTATTGGCAACTTGGCCTGACTTAGCAGGAGCAGTGGTTGATATAGTGTCCATTGTTTGTCACCCATATCACAGGGATGATTCTTTTGAAGCCACCAGTATTGATGTGTGTAAATGCATATATTTATATGTACATTTACATCAATTCAGTATATACATACATTAACAATATTAATGTATCCAATCAAACCGCCCTACAGTTTTCAATCGCTAGTGGCAGCTAGGAATGAAACCTACGTCAGCCAGTGCTTTTTCATAACCTGTATCGATCCAATTCAGCCAGGTGACCAAAACGCTTGGATTTTGTTTGATGGTTTCACTCGGTATAGTAGCTTTTGTCCCGGTTGTTGCAAGCCGGCGTCACCTTGACTCGAGCCTAGCGGAAAGATGGTTTCACTATTTCAGGTCTTTCATATCACGCGCCGATTCGTTCATGGTTTGTTTCACTTGTTCTTAACCCTGTCCCGACCTGCACGAGATCTGGAACCAGCAGGGCCACGTCACCGTCCTCACCGCCAGGCCGTGGTACAAGGTTCTGTGCATGTCCAGAGCTCAGACACCTGTCAGTTTGTCAACGATTTGATCGTTGGGTGCGTGCTGGGGTACGAGGTGGTTGTGTTTAACCACCATCGCTGGTGATTGAAACCACCATGTTATTCAGCATGAAATACAGGTGAATGAACCATGATATTAAAAGTGGTTAATTAGTTTCGTGATGTGTTTGCTTGCTTGGTTGGTGGTTAGCTTTGACCCTAGCTAGGTTGGTGGCATTTTTTTTGTACTTTTCTTTGCTTGGTTGTTGGGCAACTACTAGCTAGGTTGGGACTAGTATGCTTTGGTCGAGTGCTGCGCAGCACGCTCCACTGGTGGGTTTGCTGTTATGCTGAAAAAGTTTGGCTGGTATGCAAAAACACTGCATCACTTTGGCAGAGATATGATATACATACGCATATATGACATAAACGTACGGATAGGTACTCGCTTAAAGGAAGTGGTGGACTGGATGGGTGCAGCTTCTGCCTTAGAATCCAAGTTCCACCTCAACAGGGTCCAGGGCTGCTCCCAACACCTCCGAAGGGTGGAAAGTGGTCCATGGTCAGATAATTTTCATAAATGTTCCATATTTTTATCCCATGTTTCCAGTCATGACCTGCTTGGAGCATGTGCCAGGCAGATTTTTTGGGGCACATTTCCCAAGGGTTGCCCTCAGGGCTGACGCCAGGACATTACTCGAATGGAGAGCCCACAGGCGGAAAGTCACCGGGTGATGTCGGCTGGTTGGGGAGCGATGAAGCGGGGCCCGAGCTGGCCCTTTCAAGGGAGAGGGAGGCCAAGAGCTACCAGGACTGGCCTCACCAAATGCTGTTTTCGTGGGGAAAGGAGGTTGGATATCCAAGATGACCCCACAGGAAGCTAAGTTTCAAAAGCTAACCTGCAGGAATGACCACATATCTGACCCTATCACCGAGTTGGCAACATCACCAGCTGCGGATGCTCCAGCTGCAGCGCAGGCCTTCTATCCTGGTCAAGCCTTCGAAGCTGGCGCCAAGGTGCCAGAAGGGGTGACTGCTGCGGGACCTTCCCCGGTGGCATCTGCAGGACATCATGGCTTTCAGGCTGAAAATCATGGGACTTGACGGGGTATCTGCAGCAGTATCCCAATCTGAAAAGCCATGTTTTTAGCGAGAGTTGCATGTGGAATCTGTTGGTAAACCAGAATGGACAGCCAGAAGTGGCAGGGATATTTTAGTGATGGACCTGGGTAGGGGGTCAGACCAAGAACCATCTATGGCAGTCCGGTGGCGTGGCACCGCTTCATTGGAAGCATTCTTGACAGTTAACCAAACATGTCCAACGACTATGTTTAAGCATGTTCAGCCATCATGAAACCCATTCACTTGGGGCTACCTGTTGGTCATGAATTGTTCGCCGATTCTCTTGGTAGCTGTAGCTGTTGGTCATCCCGCCTGAACTATTCTGAGCTGACGTAGCTGGTCTGCACCCTCATCCGTCGCAAGCCTAGGCCCGGGAAACAAAGGAAACAACATCAACCAGCGGGCCGATTCAGATGTGCCTTGGCCGCATTTTTGTGTTCGAAAGGCGTGCCTGGCTGGGTGTCCGACAGCCACTAACTTAGATCTTTAGTAACACCAAATCAAGGATCCTTGCAACAAGTGGAAGTACTGATTTACAAGCAGCCGCCGCTCCTGTCAACTGCTGACTGTTGATTATGATTTTGGGGATGTTGTCGTCGAATAGCAATGATAAATTATGATTCAATTGAATTCCCCACATTTGCTCCAGATGTTTGCCATCATCAACAATCATTTTCCCTCATTTGCCATACTTATTGACCATTGGCTGGTATTCAACAAATATATTGACCATTGGCAAAATTATTGCTGAATTTAATAAACAATCATCACCAATCATGAGCCATCACTAACCATCACGAGCCATTGCAGCTTGACCATTATTTACCTGGCCGGTGGTTTCAAACATTTTTTTATTTCCCCGTAGTATTACTAATGGTTGGTTGGCTGACTAATATAGGGGTTGAAACCACCAACCAGTTATATAATGATCATTATTAGCCAACATGAACCATGATTATAGGGGTGGTGACCAACCACCAACCAGTTGCAGTATGATTTTCAAAAGGCTTGAGCCGCTTTTTCATTGCCAAGGCTCTCAAGGCTGACACTTATGACAGGACACCAGGTTTTTTGTGTCGGTGCTGTAGGTGGCTATGCGGCCTTTGGGGAACACTTGGAGGGCATCCGAATGGTCATGGTACACTCTGGTACAGTAACCTGATTGCGTGGAAAGTCCACCATAGAAATCGCTGGTTTGCCTATTGAGACTTGTGATTTTTAGCGCAACCAGGTGAGTTTGCCAGCCTACGAGTAGTTTTTTGCCTGGATTTGTGGTGCTGGTCGTTGGTGATGATCATGACTTGCTTGCCCTATCAACTAAAGTGGGGAATTAATCAGGATTGATTTTGCATTGCTAGCTACAACCAGCTTCTGATTTCAAACAACTACAGTTCTAGGCATAGGATTTGGCTACAGGAAAATATCCAGGAAAGTGCCTGATTTTCCATCATTAATGCTGATTTCCTGGGATTCTTCCTATCAACCGATTGGTTGGCGTAGTTTCCAACTGGACGCTACCCACCTGAGTCCAGATTCCACATGGCTGTCGTGGCTCATGGCGAAGAACTGAACGGTTTGAGGGAAGCCAACGATTTTTCGCAAGTAGACCACGGTTCAAATTGTTTTACTGGTGATTCACAAAAAATGTTGGTCTTAAATCGTTCTACACATGTTTCATGGACCAAACACAATAAGAAACAAGAGGGTGTTGCTCCCACCGCTGAATGCCAAGGACACGGGTAAGCTCCGACAACGGCAGGCCCAGCAATGTGCAGTGCTTTACACGGGGTTTATCTACGCATTGGGTGGGGACTATCAGGCTGTAGATTCAACTTCTTACAAATCAACCATAGTCATAATCCTTCGCAGTTCTACTGGTAGGTTAAAGTCCACTACGTGACAAGCTGGGAATGATGATATCCAACCAGCTTAACCATTTGGCGGCTGCGTGTTGAAGTGCGCTGGTGCCATCGCGATTTCCGTGAAGCTCACATGGGATTGACCAAGCATTTAAATTGTCAAGTTGGCTTGGCTCAGCATTGTTCGATCTCCCAGCTTGTTTTGCTGAGTTTATTTGAAAAAACTTAGGTTGATCTTGTCGAGCTGCAATCCATCAAAGTGATATCCTTCGCAGAAAAAGACGAGCAACTCAGAATGTTTCCGGAAAGGCTGTGCCCCACATGCTTCCTTCCTATTACGATTGGAAAGATAGACCGTCACATATGTATATCAAGGCATGCTAATGTACATGTCCATGTGGATGTATGGGCATGGATTGTATGTAATTAACCATCCATTGGGGACGTCGGCTGGGATATCACGATTTGACTCACAGCCACATAATATGTATGCACATATGTCTTTGTTCACAGACTCACTCATACGATTTGTTTACACAAAAATATCCGGGAGAACTCTTGGTTTACAATCATTTGCGGTGGTTTGTATGGCTTCCTGGTGTTCCTGTAAACCACCTGGTTGGCTACTCATCATATGCATACATATACGCAAGCACATGGTTAATACTGGTTCATCACATTTGCTTATCCTGGTTGACAGTTGTTAAGTTATATTGGTAAAGAAATCATGTACTTGTCATACCGCTAAAGACCATTAAACTGGCAATATTCACACAGCTAGCAGAATGGCTCTGCAGTATATATCCACGGAAGACATACTGGACTCCTCTACATCCACCTATAAAATTGCCAACAGAAGTCATCATGTACATTTTATTGCAATGGTGATGGTTAGTGCTGGTTAATATTGGTTGATCATGGTTGATGATGTCTATAGGCTATAATGATAGTGGTGATTCACCCATTCGTTGGTAATTTTAGTATTCCTATTCATGACAAATGATACAAACCAGCTGGTAAATAAGTCATCAAATAAAATGTTATTCATTATTGTTCTTAGTTATCCCCTATTATTCATTACTAAAATTGCCGACAACAGTCATCATGTACATTTGTTAGTCTTATTCATTACATAATGATACAAATCAGATGGTAAATCAGTCATCTGGTGGTAAATGATAAATGATAATTCATTACCATCAGTCTTATTCAGCAATTTTACCATCTGGTGGCAATTACATAATGATACGAATCAGATGGTAAATGTCAGATCCACTGGCGCTCTTCACATTGCATTCCTTCGCAAGCACTGCTTCACCGGCGCAGGGATCAGGTGAGCCTCATCAGTGGGCCTCAAGGAGCCAAGGCAACGCCGCAGCGCCATGTGTTTTGGAACGAAGCTGGTGGGTTGTTTCATCATGGGAAAACATATGGCTATGGTTTAACTAGCTGGTTTAATGATGGTTAATAGTAGGGGATGATAATTAGCAACTATAGGGGAGAACCAATATCATAGGGGATAATCATAACCAATATCATTGGGTCATGGGAAAACATGATGTTCCAATGGTTAATGGTTAATACTATTAACTAGCGGGTTAATGGTTGATAATAGGGGATAATTACCAAATGGCTATGGGTCAAGGCGTTTGAACCAACAAGAGGGGTTGATAATGGTTAATACTAGGGATCAATACATAGGGGATAATCACCAACAAGAACAACTAGATACGGCTATGGGTCAAGCAGTTCACCAACCAATGTTATAGCTGGTTTAGCTGGTTGATAGTCAGGGATGAGAACTAAGAATTATAGGGGATATATATGATATATACCAACTATATGGCGAGCTGGTCAATATTAACCGACCAATTTCATGAGGGTTAATAACCAGCAATAATAGGGAAAACAATGGTTGGTTTCTAACTGTAAATGCTGAATAGTGGATGATTTGGGGGTTCCCCTATTTTGAGAAACACCCAAATGGTGGTTCGAAAAAATGATGGTTTGGGGACGGCAAGATGATGGTTAACGTTAGCAAACATTCGCACATATTGAGGGATGTTTGTATATTGTGGTCAATTGTTAATATTCAATTTTACTGGCTGTTCACTGTTTATATAGGTTTCAACATAGCCCCTCATGGGAAGTAGCTATTAAACACAAGCTATGACAGGCTCAGAGATGGGTGTTTAGCTTTTGCGGTTTAGCTGAAGGTGTGCACTGAGTATATATAGCTAACAATGATCCCAGGGAAGATGGTCAGTACCCCTTCACTGAGAAGCCATATTCATGAATCAACTGACGTTCAAGATAGACTAGGGCGTTCATCCATGTTTTTTTTCTGGCAAATACTTTCGAGGTGGTTGAACAGTGACAAGGAGATCCTACAAGTGGTTTGTTACGGCGCAGAGGCGATCAACAGCTAAGGGAGTCATGAGCAATGGGTCACGAATCCACACGGGTTACGCTGCGTCGTTGACGATCATTGGTTGGGGTTTAATACTCAACGATGACCCATGAACTATGTAATTATCTCGAAGCTGCCCTCATTGGTCACGGTTGGTGGTTCCATAATCAACTGGCATCCAACCAATGAAGAATCAAATCATCAGCTGACAATTTCCTGGTTGATGGTTTCAAACATTTTTCATTTTCCCTAGTATTACCCAATGCTTGGTTTACCAATATTTTTCATGACGGGGTGGTTCAACCACCAACCCGTTTCCCTTGTAAAGTTCTTCACTGAAGTGTAACCAACATCAAACAACCGTCAGCAACTCAGCGGCATGCCTGCATCAATCTTCATGATCCGTGTATCATCCAATCTCAATGAATGATTTGTCTCAAGTGGCCAATAAGGTGCCTCATTGACCCCCCAAATCATCCAAAACTAGCCGTTTGGAATGATAAACCAGCTATTTCTGAGGTTCCCCCATTTTGAGAAATCCCCATCTAGATTGGCCAACAAGGTGCTTAGTGATTCCATTTTATGAACACCTCGACGGTGTTCGAACACATGACAGGTTGGAACATCACCCGTGTTGCAATTCATGATCGGCAACTCATGGCATTGGTCATGCCCATCAAGGTCGCTGGGTGACCATGAACGCTAGGAGATGCTTAGCCACCACCTTTGGTTCCCGGGCTCGCTAATTCACCAGAATGAACTCTGATTACCTTCGGCATCTTGGTTTCTACCTGCTTGGATCACCCGCCACTGGTCGAAAATACCATACTTTGGTTGATCGGTTCGCAGCTAGGGACTTCTATACAACTTTGGTTATAGCCCCTACCAAGTGCCTGGATCTACCCGCACAACCATGCTGAATATCACTAGTTACTTGGGATGGCACATCCAACTACCTTATGACCATTAAGGAACATGATAAACCAGTAATTATTAAGGATCATTAACCATTGTTGACCATAGTTTACCACTATTACCCACTATTTTTTAAGATATCATTGCTATTGGCTACAATTGAGCCATTATGTGTGGGATTTCCCCGTAAGCCATCATGAATTGCAATACTTAAACCACACTTAACCATACTTAACCACAGTGAACCAAACTCAACCATATCCAATCATATTTAAATCATAGTAACCATACTGAACCATGGTTAGTCAACCATAGTCAACCTTACTGAACCGCAATTCACCGCCTTACAACCATCATACCCTGCTCGCCGAAAATCGCTGCAGGTGGCCATACTCCTGGAGACAGGCGGGGGAGTAACGGTGGTCGTAACGTGTGCGATTTGGAAGGCAAGGGGTAATGCGAAGTGCGAAGGGTTGACCAAGGGTTGACTACTGGTTAAATAGTTGTCAACTAGTGGCTTAGGAATGGTTAAGTGTTGCTAACTAGTGGTAAACTTGTGGTTAGCTAGTGGTTCACGAGTGGTTATTTTTCTAGTGCTTGTTGTTCACTAGTGGTCCAACCAGTATCATGCACCAGGATCTATACCATGGTCTGCCATCACTAAACAAAGACCCATCGGAAACCCACCAGATCAAACATGACCACCACAAAATCACCGTGTCATTCAACCACCATCATTCAACCACCAAAACAACCATCAACTCCACCAGCAAAATACAACCCATGGATCTAACCATAGATCTAACCATGGATCCAACCATTGAACCACCATCAAACCCACTGGAAACCCATGGATTTTCACCATAACGGCGCCTCTAATTCGACCGTTGCCGCAGGTTTGGAGGCGGCCTTGGCGGACCAAAGCACCCCAGCGCAGGGCGCTGCGCCTTGCCCCGCAGAGTTGATGGATGCTTGGGGGTGAGGTGGCTATGGGTCAAGCAGTTAACCAACCAATTTCATGGGGGTTAA
>VSDK01012872.1:93185-127072 GCA_009767595.1 Symbiodinium kawagutii | reverse complement strand
ATTGCAGAAACTCGGATTTCCTCCAATCCAAAGGTAAAAAAATATACATTAAAAAAACAAAAATGTTTTATTTTTAGTTTTTAACAAAGCATTTTTTTTGGAAATATTGTTTTTACACAAACATATTTTTGAAAAAAAATCTGAATATAAACAATAATATTCACACATTGGCAAATTGAATGAAGATGATATAAACAAAATAATTTTTAGATTATTTTTATTCAAAACTATTTTTCTAACTTTGTTTTTTTCAAACAAAATCTGTTCTGTGAAAAAAAATAAAAAACCATTATGTGATATTTATTTTCTCTCAAAGTTTTTTGTTTGAAAATGTTTGTTTTTTGAAAGAAAACATTTTTTCTCACAAAACCCTTTTTGTGATAAAATATGTGTTTTTTTTCAAAAAACTATTTTTTCTCACAAAACCATTTTGTGAGAAAATTTTTCTCACAAAACCATTTTGTGAGAAAATATCGGTTTTTTTTCAAAAAACCATTTTTTCTCACAAAACCATTTTGTGAGAAAATTTTTCTCACAAAATGGTTTTGTGAGAAAATTTTTCTCACAAACCCCTTTTTGTGAGAAAAAAAATCTCACAAAAACATTTTGTGAGATTTTTTTCCAGTGACCTGTGGATTTTCCCTGGCCTTTTTTCAGGCCACAGTTTTTCATGTGCTACTGAAAATTTTCTGGCCTTGCTTCAGGCCACTGTTTTTTCATGTCCTACTGGAATTTTTTTGGTCTTGCTTCAGGCCACAGTTTTCCAGCTGACCTGTGGATTTTTCTTGGCCTTCCTTCAGGCCACAGTTTTTTTTCATGTCCTACTGGAAATTCTTTTTGGCCTTGCTTCAGGCCACAGTTTTCCAGTGACCTGTGGATTTTTCCACTGGCTTTTTTCCAGGCCACAATTTTTTCATGTCCTTCTAGAAACTTTTTGGCCTTGCTTCAGGCCACAGTTTTCCAGCTGACTTGTGGATTCTTCCCTGGCCTTGTTTCAGGCCACTGTTTTTTCATGTCCTACTAGAAATTTTTTGGCCTTGCTTCAGGCCACAGTTTTCCAGCTGACCTGTGGATTTTCCCTGGCCTTGTTTCAGGCCACAATTTTACCACTTCCTACTGAAAATTTTCTGGCCTTGTTTCAGGCCACAGTTTTTCCACTACCTGCTGGAAATTTTCTGGCTTTGTTTCAGGCCACAGTTTTCCAGCTGACCTCTGGATTTTTCCTGGCCTTTTTTCAGGCCACAATTTACTTTAGGAAAAATACAGGCCTTTTTTCAGGCCTCCTTATGTTTATTTTTATTTAAAATATAAATACATAATAAAAAAAAATATTATTTCTTTTAACACATATAAGTTTTAAAATATGCATATATAAATATTTATGTATATTTAAATATAATTAAATATATATTTAAAAAATATATTTAAATAATTTAATTTAATTTATTTTTTTTCTTTTCCATTATAGCCCCTTGAGGAGCAAGTCTGCTGCACTGGTGGCAGCTGACCCATACAGGGCCAATCTTATTACCAAAACTGGGAGCTCAGTGGCTTTGTTTCAAGCCCCTGGCCTTGTTTCAAGCCACTGGCTTTTTTTCAAGCCTCATTTTTGTTGTGGTGAAGAAGGGCTCTCTGTCTTCTTCTTCTTCTTCTTCATCCAAAGTCTGCTCCTTTGGCTTTTTTTCAAGCCTCAGGCATGCTGTGTCCACAGACTTGGACCTCCCTTTTGCCTTTCTTTGAGTTGGAGCCCAGCCTTCCATTTCTGGATGGTCTCATCCATCCTCTTGGGGTCATGGCGGTTGGTGGTGGGCCTGGCTGGGGTCAGCAAGACCTTTAGCCTGGTTTGGCTTTTTTCCAAGCCACTGGGAGCAGCAGGAGGAGCAGAACTAGATGCAGCCTGGCTTTGTTGCAAGCCCCTGAGGGCAGCTGCCTGTTCCTCCTGCATCCTCTGCATAATCTGGATCTGCTTCAGCAACTCCTCCTGCTGCTCCCTCTGTGCCTGGAGGTTCTCTTCTCTCTGAGCCAGCACTTCCCTCCTCTCCTCCAGGCACTGCTGCTCCAGCTCCTTGATCCTCCTCCACCTCTGGCTGCCCTCCTTCATCTCCTTGCGCTCCTCTGGCCTTTTTTCAGGCCACTCCCCCTTTTGGATGTACTTCTCCTTCCTCCCTTGCACCTCTGGGTCCCAGGCCCTCCTCAAATTCCTCTGGGAGCGACTCTGCCTGCCCCTGCTTTCCTGGAGCCCAGGGACCCACCCAGTGTCAGCCTGCAGCTCCATCTCCTTCAGCTGGTGGGCTTCCCACTGATCCTCCTCCCACTGTGCCCACTGCTCCCTGGTGTACCTGGGCTGCCAGTGCTTGGAGCTGGAGCTGCCCCCATAGCTGCTGCCTCCATGGCTGGCTTTGTTCCAAGCCTCTTCCCTTTTTCCTCCACCTTTTCCTTCCCTTCTACCTTCACCACTTCCTTTCCCTTTTCCACCTCCTCCTTTTCCTTTTCCTCTTTCTTCTCTGCTTCTTGAGAGCTCCCTTTCCTTTTCTTCCTGTCGCCTTGAGGGTCCAAAAACAGGCCTGTGTCTGGGCTCTGTTTCTTCACTGGTATCCCTCTGCTTATTGTGCTTCTTTCTGGCCATGGCTTTGTTGCAAGCCTCCAGCCAGAGCTTGCTTTCTTTTTGTCCTAGACTTGGGCTTTGTCTCAAGCCTCTGCCTATCTTTTTTCAAAAAAAGGCTGCGGTTTTTTCCTTTGAAGCCAACAGCTGCAGAGGTGTTGGCTTCAGCTTCCTTAAACACCTTGAACTCTCAAGCTACCTTCCTATCAACTCTAGAGCTCCCCTTATGAACCCAACCCCTTTATTATTTCCCCTATTACTTCTTCCATCCTTTGGGGGTTAAACTAGTAAGGTTTCCCAGGGTTGCTTCTCTCCCTGCTCTCTCTTCAGCTTTTTTTCTTTCACAATTATAGGTCAAAACTCTGGTAGGTGAAACCTAGGCTTTGTTTCAAGCCCCCATGTGGCAATGGCCACAACATTGAATACCAAAACAATGGCTTTGTTTCAAGCCCCAAATTTGGCAATGGCCATCTTGCTGTGCAAAAAACTGCAGGCTTTGTTTCAAGCCTCTGAACTCTTGAGCAACACAGCTCTTTGCTCCAACAGCTTCTGCTTTGTCATCCCAGGCTTGTGGCAATGGGGCCCCAAAGCATCTATCACAGCATGATGGCCACCAGGGTAAAGTGCTGCCTGGTTCTCATTGCAAGCCACAAGCAAATGCCATTTGCCATTCCAAAAGCCTCTGATGTAAGATTGCTTGCCATACTTTTCAGCTTTGTGCCTTTCCCAACCAGACTGACCCACCACTGGCTTTGTCTCAAGCCCCTGGGTGCTTTCTGGCTGTGCTTCACACCTTTTCTTGCTTGGTGGACTGGCCATTTCCACTGAAGCTGCTGGTCTCTTGGCAGTGGCAGGGATCTTATTTCTTATCCCCCCTATTTTTAGCTGCTGGTCTCTTGGCAGTGGCAGACTTCTTCTTGCTAGCACCACATTGTTTGGTCTTGGTTTTGGTTGCAACCAATGCCATTGCAGCTGCAGCCTGCTCTTCCAAATTTTTCTGGTGGCTTTGAACTTTTTTAGACAGAAGAGGAAGGGAAGAACTTCCTTTCTGGCCAGAGTTCTGGCTTTGTTTCAAGCCACTTGGCTTGCCAGGGCTAGTGGCAATGATCTGGTCACTTGTATGGCTTTGTTGCAAGCCCCTGCCACCAGAGCTACTGCTTGCAGTTCTGCTCATTGCTGGGCTTTCTTCCAAGCCACTGGGGCTGCCTTGCAGAATCATTGGGTAGCCCTCAGTATCCACAGACACTGGTGACATGGCTGCCTCAGGGACTGCTTTTTTCTTAGCAGGGGTTGCAACATTCTTCTTGGCTGTCTTGGCTTTGTTCCAAGGCTCCTGACCAGGGCTGCTGCTTTTAGCTCTCTGGCTGGTCTTCTTCACAGGGCTCTGTTTCTGGGCTTTGTTCCAAGCCCCTTTTGTAGGGCTCTTGCTCTTGGCTTTCTTGCAAGCCTCCAAGCCTGGAGACAGGGCAAGCAAAGCTTCTAACTGTCTCTGCTTCTGCTGGCCCAGTTTTGCCATGGCTTGCTTCTTCTTCACTTCATTGTGCTTCAGCCTTCGCCAATGGTTCAAAAGCACCCTGAACTTTTGTGCTTGCTGGGCAGCCCACAGGTCATGTTTATACCTGCCATCATTGAGGCTGCTGGCATGCTTTTTGATGGCAGTCCTCAGCTGCAAGGGAATGATCTCCCCATTGCACAGTGGAAGCAGCTGGTTCAGCCACCATTGGTTTTGCAACAGACCTTGGCCTGATGCTCCCATGTTCGTTTCCAAAATGTCATATTCTCCCAGCTGGAAAGCTCTTTTTTTGAACTTAAGCACAGCCAGGTCCATGACACCTTCCAAGGCCTCTACATCCACTGCAGGGATGGAAGCTTTTCTTTTACCTCCTCTGCCAGCCATGGGCTTTGTTTCAAGCCTCTTGGCTGTTCACAAGGTTCTCAACCTATATATCTATTAAGCTTCAGCTCTTCTGAGCCAACACTGCAGATATGAGAAGCATGTTATGCTAAAAAAAAACAAGCCTGTCTGGATTGAAAAAATCAATCCCAGAATGGCCTCTGGGATTGATTATCTGGATTGAAAAAATCCATCCCCTGGGATTGATTTTTTCAATACCAACATGAGGTGTTTTTTTTTATCTCAAAAACATCATGCCAAAAAACGACCTAGGATCAATCTTTTCCGAGATTGATTTTTTTCAATCTCTGGATCCTCAGGGAAGGGCTTCGTCTTTGCCAAGCTCTTTCGTGCTACTGCCATTGCTTTACATCATATCCATCAGTCCACCTGGCCCACTACCTATGGTCATGACACTCTCCCTTCCATCTTCGCCAAACTTCACCGCTACCTTCAACACCTTCCCATTGACATCGACCTCAAGATCTACAACCAAGACCTTGCCGCTTCTTCACATCCATCCCGGCCGATCGCATCCTTCGAGCCGTTTCGGATCTCCTCACCGACTACCATGCCCTTCATCCCCACCTTCATCCAGACTCAGTGCTTTCCATTGATCTCAAACAACAAGACGCCCAACGACGTCTTTTTCGAGGAAAACCTCGACATGCCAGCAAACAACATGCTCCCCTACGCATGAGCGATATTCTTCCTCTTTGCAAACTTTCCCTCGAAGCTTCCATCTTCATCCAAATGGGTCAGTGCTTCCAACAAGTTCGTGGCAGCGCCATCGGCAACCAGATCTCTCCAGTGTTGGCCAACATCACAGTCAGTCACACCGAACACCACTGGCAACGTACTCATACCTCTCCATTGCCACCTACATTCTTTACTTGTCGATACGTCGACAACCGACTCACTTTGATCCATGCCACTGACACTCGCAGTCACCTTGTCCGTGAGTTCTTGGAACCCACCTTTTACCAAGACCCAGTTCTTCTGGAGGATGAGCCTGACAACTCTTTTTTGGGTTGCGTTATCAACCCGAATACCCACACCTTGACGTACACACATCCTACTGATCGATGGCAATTTCATTCCTGGGCATCCGCTACGGCGCCACAGCACAAACTCAGTGCTGCCTTCGCTCGCATCCATCTTGCAGCCAACCATACCTTTCCACCTGCCCAAGCTCATGCCGATGTCAATACCCTTCTTTTGACCTATGAGGACCTTGGTTACCCCTCAAAGCCACTACGAGCCTTTGCATGTCGCAGTTTGGCCAATAGAGCCAAATGATCGGTAAGGTTTCAGTCTATAATTTCAAGTCATCTACCATCCTTATACAATGGTTTCAACCTATCTAACATGGTGCTATTCATTCAGATGCTTCCATTTACAAACCTTACTCGACATACCAGCCCCGCCGTAAAGCTCTGTGTGTCCGCCATCTCAATTGCCTTTCCCAACCTGATCGATCCCCTCGGGTGTCTAGTCCCAGTGCCTATGTCTCAACCTTCACTATGATCCGCAAGCTTTTCAGCTGTTTGCATCATATGCTAGGATTCACTCTTTGCACATCAGCCATGGCGACGTCCTCCATGGATCTTCATTCCTTAGTTGACCCCACAGCCCCAGACGGCATCACAGAGGTTACTCAGGCCCAATTGGACGGTGCACTCCATGGCCAAGATGTACCCATTCCTGACCCCGGCAATGACCTGGACCTTGACATGCCGACAGATCGACCTGATGCTGAACCCCACCTTTCCTTCGACGCTGGTTCCAATACCATGAATGAGTGGGATGCTTGGAAGAAACCTCGATGGAACAACACCTGGAACTACTCGTTCCGCGACTACACCACAAATCGACAGTATCAGGAAACCTGGACGATCGAGGTACAGCAGTTCCTGCGGCGTGAAGCCGCGTTCTCACCGGAGTACACATCGTTGGCTACATCAGTGGGGGGATTCAAGAAGTACTACGAGTGGGAAAAGTCCTATTGGCATGGGGAGGAGTACTGGAGCCTGACCATCTGGAGCTGCCCAGGACGATGCATGCTCTTATCTCCAGCTGAAACACGGTACTTCGAAAAGCATCAAACCATGCCCCCTGTCCCCCAAGCTCCTCAAAGCACGTTGACGCAGCTCTACAACGACTTCAGAGCTCAGTACTTGATTGATCCCAACAATGCTCGTTTGCCACCTGAGACTCCTACATTGCATGAGGTGTTGCGAAGGGTCAGTGGAGAACCGGACAGCAGGAGCATTTCAGGACCTTCTCTTCGAGCTGACAGAAGCCGCAGCCCTACTCGCTCCATTGGCCACAGCACATCGTATGAAGACCAAAGACCTGTTCCCCCATCTCGTCCTCGCACTCCAGTCCCTGACGCTGATTCCGAACTGTAATTCTTGGACTACACCTTCTTTTCGTCCAACGACTGATCTCCGCTGGTCCTTTCGGACCCATTTTGAGTTTCAGTATGTTGCTTGAAGCTCTGTGCAGCTGCTCTTCCAAAACAAAAAGACCGCTGCTGCCGTACCCCTCACCTTCTTATTTGTCCTTTACCTCATTTGTTATCACTCCTCCCGTACACATTTCAGGTAGCCACCTTCCCTCACTGATAAGTTTGCAGCGCTTTCATTGCCCTGTTGATTCTGCAGCCATTTCCAATATCGCACCCTCGTTGATTTCCTCTTTATGCCATGCCGGGGCCTCGTCAACGTCGCCCTCCTATGCAATACCGGTACTTCGGGGGTGATCAGACACGCCTGTGCTGGCAACCCAACTTGGACATCATTGCTGATGTTTCTCGTGAACATTATGATGCCACCCGATGTTGCATTGTTATCAACCTCAAACCTTTTCTTGAAGTTGCCCTACCCCATGACTGGTTTGGCATCGATGCTCAACTTTTGTGCTTCACCGTCAATGACTTCCATGCAGGAGAAGTGACTCTTCAAAAATTTCATTCAGGTCATTCGCGACAGCCTGGTTGATGAGCTTCGCCTTCGCACTCATGAAAGTGACCTGCATCTCCATCTGATTAGCAATCAGGTGTACCAGCCAAACACCACTACAGTGGACGATCTATGGAGACGTGAACCCACCAACCATGCACCGGCTGGCATCTTCACCATCGAGTACACTCCACCGCTTGCTCCACCAGCTGATGCCACTATGGAAGTATTCAAGATGCCTCCTTTCATTCGAGCATGTTGGTTGGAACTTCGTCATGCCCGACCGCCTCCATCTACCCGTCAGTGGAAGCACACACGTAACTGACTTCAATTGTGTACTGTGCCCAAAGATTGGGCTTTTTGTGTGTGTCAAACCCCGTCTCCAGGGGATACTTTGAATTGAAAAAAGCGCAGGGGCGTGTGGCACTCATGTCCTAACCACACGCAACGAAGCTGTGGACATGAGTGGGAAGGGAAACTTGGCCAGTTTCCTGTACCTGCACAAACAACTAATCTGGTTTCGCCTGTGGTTCCATTGCTGTTGCTTCAGTGACAAGCCGTGTAATCAGAGAAGTTACCTGCGAAGCCGTTGCCCACCGCTGCAGTCGTGTGTTGAGAGTTCACTCGTCCAAGGTTGCAACCAGATGACTTTATAACCAAAACATCATATCATCTCATTTCACCTTATGCCTTGGCATTTACTCAGTGTGTGTGTGTGTGTCATTACTTCAACCGAGGGAACCCGGGGGCGGAAGCCGATGAAGACAGGGTAGCCCCACATGCGGAGTTCCACCGTCTCCGCAGGCGGAGCACTGGGGTGTCCTGGCATGATACCGGGCTGGTCCTGAGGCGATGCCCGGCTGTCTTGTGTTTTGATCATATCCTTCGTCATGGGGGTAGCTCAACTTATCCAACAGCAGCACGAACAAAAAGGAAACCACCAATTTCTTGGGGATCAGGAAACTGCATGCAATATTGGTAGGCACCATACATCTCACAGACATTCACAGACTTGGTGAATGAAACTGGTAGGAAGATACAGGAAGCCCATGAGTCAAGAGCCCCAATCGCACTTCATGCTGGTAAAGCCATCGCCTGCCGCATCCCCTGAGCCTAGCTGCATCTGTTCAGGGTCCCATGGCATCGGTGGGTCGTTTGGTCGGTGGGTCGGCGGCCATGGAGGTACCCTGGGTCGACGTGCCGAGGTCTCGAGGAGCTCACTGAGACCCTGGACGTGTTGAAGCGTTGGTTGGATGTGTTGCTGAGCTGCGGTCGTTGCGGGCCACTGCGGGTGGCTGGGGCATGCTGAGCCCAAATGTGGTGACGTGTACTTGGAGGGAAGCCAACTGGGAAATGGTTGCATCAACTACTGTGAGTTGTTTGAAGTTGAAGGTTGGAGGGGAACAATGGGGAAGGATGGGCCAATGAGCCCAAAACAGTGATGTTGTGATGTTTGCCCAGGAAGATGCAAGAAGGTGACAAACATTGACAAACCATGGCTCTTGGTTTAGCCACTAAGCCCTTGTGATAGGAAATGGGTGCACTATTGTTCTGGGCGATAAGCTATCTTATCATGTTGCTATGTCCAATGCTCCGACCAGCAGCTTCAGAATCGTTGAGCCGCAGAGATGTGCACCACCACATGCGCATGGCTTTGTTCTTCATCACTTTGACAACCCGAATGTCAAGAGGAGTCTGCTACCACATAGACATAGTCACATATATAGTTGCTTAGTTGGCGGGTAACATAGACGTAGTCACAATCCTTGGCGGGTACGGTAATTCGGTATTTTCATATGTTATACTGACTAGCGAAAAGGTAACCCCAGTGCTGTTCAACCATTACTGATCTGCGTGGTCATGGAATGTCATGAACCTCCATTGTAGTTTCATGGGAATGGTAGGTGACCCCAAGCCCGTGATCCCATAAGCCCTTATTGATTGACAGTTTGGTGGTTTCAAGCATTTTTATGTTCCCTAGTAGTTCTTAACAACTGGTGGGTTGACAAGCATATTGTTCATAGGGGTGGTTCAACCACCAGCCAGTTTTGCATGGGTGGATTGATATATAAATATATACATATATTAATTAACAACTGGTTGGTTCAACCACCAGCCAGTTGATGGTTGGTGGTGGTCACCCCCATGATCGTTGAAGTTGGTTGACCGGTCGACCATCTTCTTAGGCTTCCGCCCTCAAAGGCCTCGTGGCATCGGGACCTTGGCTGGTGGTTGGCTAAAATCTCTATCTCCTTCCAGACTGATGGACCATCGCATGCCTCCAAGGCCAATGGTTTTTTGTTTCGAAGCACTGGTGTTTGCACAGATATTGGTCGGAGATAATTTGGAGCAACATTGCAATGCAGTTCTGAACCGGTCATTGGGGAGCACCAACAAGAGACGGCGGATACTCTTCCATTGAAGCTTGCCAAATATATAGGAGGATTTGGATGCAGAATGTTTATGTTTGTTTCTGATTCTAACGGGATGCTCCTTGGCTGCCTCCCCCCATAGTCCTACTCCCCCATGTGTTGTTGGTTAGTTCATTCTGGTTGATAGAAGGTACAGGGTGGCCTACTTGCTGCCATTTCTTTCAATGGCAACAGCTTCATTGCTGGCCAGGTCTCATCTGAGTTCGTGCAGGCTCGCCATGTGAGCATTGCATGGTGTTGCTCGCGATCTCCAGCTAAGAAAGTTGATCCAATGATCGAAGCCCAATGGATTTGCACACTTTCTATTTGGAGGCTTGGAGGTTGTCCTGAACACCTTGCACTCAACCAGCTCAAATGGTCAACAGCCGATCTTCGGGGGCGCCAGCATTGGATTTCGATGACAAAGTTGAAGTGTGAGGTGAAGGCTCAAAGAGTATCTCAATTTCAGAAGTTCCGCCATTTGGGACATAAACCACCAACTTATGACCCTAAAAATGGCGTGGTCCCTAAAAATTCTGCAATTTTTGTCGCAGTTTGCGGATGTTTGCGGGCTTTTCTTGATTCACCATTGGTTCCTCCACCGGACCACAATAGACCACATCCGTGGACAACCTGAATTGGAGTGGTGCCTCTCATCACCGCAGGGCACTGTCGAGGTGCTTGCTCTTCTCCTGCCCGGGACCCGGTGCTAAACGAGCCAGCCTTGTGTGGCCAAGCTTCTCGATGTTGCTCGTGTTGGCATGCGCCATCAGGGATGAAGGGTTCCGAACAAACAGAACATGTTCTGGGACAATACTTTAGTATGTTTAGTCATCTCAGCAGTAACAGTGCGAGCAGACCATGAACTTTTGATTTCAGCCCTGGGCATGATGCAAAACTGGGAGATATAAAAGCAAACAGTGCTCAACCGCTGTTGAAGTTTTTTCTTGTGCTTGCCTCATCAATCTTGAGGCCTTCAAAGAAGTTCGGGATTTTTCTTGCCAAGGACTTGCGCGCCAGAATGCCACAGTGGGCTTTGTTGCTGCTGTAGCTTTACGGGCAACGCCGAACATTTGCCACGCCAACACAACGCTGCTGCACAACCATTACATTCACCAAACTGGAGAAGTTACGGAACACTGGTCATGCGCCGCGATTTGTGCTTCTGACTTTGCGGTTTAGAGTTTGGGGTTTTAGGCGGTTTTAGGGTTGTGGGTTTAAGGTTTAGGGTTGCTATTTTACAGCAGCAAAAAGCAACAGGCTGGTGCAGGAATTTGAGGGTTGAGACTGGGCAGCGAGCGCGTCCTTGCAAGTTCGGGGCCTTCGGTGGGAATTGCCCGTAGCTTCATCCCTGCATGAAATGCCATGGTTTGAAAATGACAAACCAGGCATAGTTTGGTCGATGTCGAAACTGTCGTTTTCTCTGTGACTTTGGACTTTGGACTATGGGTCCAACACCCGCTAGAACATGGTTCATGAACTGACTCTTATGGGATCATTTCAATCCATAGCTAGTGAATTCCCTTGCTTTTCGTTTCGGCCGGAAGAAGAATCAAGCACTCAAGCGCTGGGGCATGGACAATGAAGCGGTTCTTGCCATTTGGCCTTGTGGCCTTGTGACCTTTGCAACTGATAAATTGCAAAACCAAAGTCCAGGAGGATGTGGCTGCGCGTGTGTTGGCTTGGTGCTGAGTGGGCTTGGCGAACTCCGCTCAGTGGATGCCATGATGGGCGCTCCAAGCTGTTGAACTACAACCCTTCTTGCCACGAGGCAGCGCAGGTAAGATGATTACTTTATCATGCAACCGGGATGTGCAACTAAGGGTGATTGAGGTGAGTTTGATAGGTACATGATAGGTTTGTTTATCATGTACTTCTGCTTTGGACAAGCCGGTATGTTTGTAGTTTAGGAATCCAAGTCAATGGACCTATGGATTTAGAATGATTTAGACATGAACCGCGATCGATAGGTCCAAAACGGTCCAAATTTCTTCGCACGATGCCACCTGGACCTAGACGGAGCCAAGGGAGTGCCATGGCAGTTCCCAACACACAAATTCAGCAGAGGCCCAAGTCTCGAAAAACGATATCGAAGTAAAGTTGCCCGGGGCGTTTCAAGCAGTTCCCAAAAGTTATCACCACTCCCAATCAATGGCAACATGGTAAATACAAATTTCATGGGATGACTGAATGGTCAGTTGTTGGCTTCTCAAAATAGGGGACTTCTCAAATCATCCAGCTTACTGATAGTTTAACTTTTTTTGAGGGGGTCCCTAATTTGAGAAACATCCACTTTGATCATTTGGTTGGTGGCTTCAAGCATTCTTTATTTTCCCTAGTGCTTATTAACCTATGGGTGGTCGAAACCACCAACCAGTCTTTTTTGATACATAGTTGGTATATCACGGTATATCCCCTACACCACTATTGCGAGTTTTTATCAACCATGATGTTTTGAAAGCTGACCTCGCTGTGGGTCAGTTCACCCTTAGTCCCCCTGGTTCCCCTACTATAAACTATTGTTTTTCCTATGAAATTGTTGGTGAGTATCCCCCACGAAATTGGCTGTTTAATATCTTGACTGCCATATAGTTGGTATATATCCCCTATAATGGTTAGTTATCATCCCTTATTAACCAGCTAAACCAGCTAGTGAACTGGTTGTTTAATATCCTGGCCCAGCTCGCCACCTGATGATTTTGCAGCTCTCAACACCGCTCCGAGGCCTTGGTGGAGCCTCTTTTGGCACATGCTCAGGGCGAGGCCAGGCGCAGCAGCCCTGGATCCCCTCCCCGGGATCTCCACGGGGCCTCCCCGTTGTTCGGGGTCACGGGCAAGGCCGTGTTGGCCTGGCTTCAAGCCCAAGGCCATGGAGAACACATGTGGGTACCTCATGTTTCCAACAAAGTGAAAGACCCTGGCACTGCAGTGGCCATTCTCTAGGAAAAACCTTGTTTGCTCTAATGCAGTGGAATGGTGTACCATGTTTGGTGAAAATTGATGCCATGTTGGCATTCTGTTGCATGAAACTTGGCATTGCCGGAGCACACTGGGAAGTATGAAACAGCTTGAGCAGGCACAAAAGGCATTGCTTAAGTTCATACCCACAACATCCCACCGCACACACTGCAATATCACAGGTACCGTCGGCACAGCCAGGTATGCCAGGACTTGGTGGCTCTTCTTGAGGCCATCGTTTTGGTGCTTGAGCTGCAGACAGTGGGCCCCACCAAGACATCCCTTCATGTGGGTCATAGCCATGCAACCCACAAATTAAAAAGGTGCCGTGTCAAGTTGCGATCTAAGAAAATGTTCGGTTAGCTGGGGGAGGCGTTTGCGCATCATGTTTGGGCTTTTGGACAGGCGAAATTGTGAATGGATCGGACGGTTGAGGCCCAAACAATCTCCCCTGAAATTCCTTGATGAATCAATTTTGTGAAATTTCATTGATCCCGGTCCCTGGGTTATCTCCATGACTGGTTTCTTTCTGAGTCTGCGGATATTGCAGTTCTGGGGTTTGGGAGTGATGCCGTTGTGCTTGGAGGCCACATTTTGTTTCTGAGTAATTCCGGTTTGGTACAAATGAAATTCCGAAGTTCCGAACCCCTTCAAGTTTAGTATTCAATGGCATTTGCATGATTTGTTGGCCTCTATGGTATCCACGTCTTGAACCTTTGCCATGTCTCACCTGCCTTGCTCCAGTTCAGCCGGCCCCACCAAGGAGCCTTCCTTCCGCGGAGGTGTGTACCAAAGTGCGGCAGGGCGGCCAAGCCGCGCCGCGGCACCTGGAGCATCCCCATGGCAGCCCATGTCACGATGCACCATCCGTGTCACCTGCGCTCGCTCCAGGCCTTGCAGTTGCTGGGCTTCCGTGGGCCCTACAGGTGCCACGTGGATCCGAAATGGCTGAGATTGAGAGCAGACAGCAAGAGTTCCGGGAGAGAGGGGAGGCCCTAAGCACAAGATCACCTTGGATTGACAACAAATGGCAGTTTTGAGAGGTTTTGAGATTGATTGAGATTATATCAGGCTAATTGAATCCATTTCAGATTGATTCGAATTCAATGGTGATGGATTGCTTGTAAAATTATTTGAACGTATTATTTGCAGCTTTCTGCATCGACACGCAGCAAGAAACGTTCACATCACCTGGGGCGTGTGGCCTTGGGGGGTTGTAGTCCTCCAGTAGCCTGCTTACAACCCATACCCGCCACAATGGTCAACCTATGGTCTGTTGCAGGGAAGTCATCAGTCACGAGGCACCAGGATGTACCAGGCACCTACGAGACGCAGTCCTGACGGGTGCTGTTACCTTGATGGTGATCTTGTAGTAGATCCAGCTGATCACTACATCATCATCCACCCACAGTTAAAGCGTAAGCAGTCAACAGGTGGTGATGCACCATGAAGATCAATCAAAGATTGGGGGTTCGCATATGGATCTCCAGTAAAGGATATCCCTAGTTGATGCACCCAGCACCTCAGCCCTCCTCTGCAACTTGCTGGCTCAGGCCCTTAGTTCTACAGCGTTTGGACGAGGCGAGGATGGCACTGACGCCAATAGTGGACCACCATAGGGATAGAAACCATGGGTATAGAGTTGTACTTGTACCCCTTAGGGCCTGGTCATACAACATAATTATATTTGTTCAGGGTAGGGCAACTACCAAAGTTAGTACGGAAAATGACTAGCCGCGATCATTGCCCGCAATTAGCCATGATCAGTCATTGTCACGGGCATCAATTTGCGTTATGGTTTGCCATTGATGGCTTGGTTACTTTGCGATCCATGATCATGGGTGGATTTTCTGGCCATACAGCCATGCTGAACCATCTTTTAAGCATCATTAGCCATCATCATCCACCATTAATGATAAGCGTCAAATGGTGGCGGCCACCAGGTCATTAGTTGCTCCTTGGCGAGTGGCGCTGATGCGCAGAGAGCCTTGCAACTGGTCGCAAGCGCTGGGCATTTCACACGCCATTTCCCCCTTGTGATCCTGGCTGGTGGCTTTAAAAGAAGTTGTAGGCCATTTAAGTTTAAGATGTCTAAGTGATGTCCCCCCTGGCTTTCAGAAGTTTTAGGCCACTTAAGTGGTGAATTGGCCTACCCATTTAAGAAGTGTTTGGCCATTTAAGTCTAAGTGATGAATTGATCCAATGAGTGGTTGAGACCATTCGAGATCTATATATATATATATACCGTAAATTATTTTACATTATGTGTTTTTGGGAATGGTTTGGCTGACTTTTCAGAGTTGACACGGCCAACTTGTGATGAGTTGTTGATGGTTGATCTTCATAGTTGCTGAACTGTCATGTTATATCCAATGACTCTTGGTTTTTCATCATGCTGGGCTATTGATGCTTTATAACAGTGGACAAAGGTGAATGATGGTTTGCCGTGATGGATCCTGGAGAATCGTAATCTCTCAACACTAAAGCCACCACAGGGGTGCTGTCACTGAGCCATTTATCATTATTTACACATTTCCCCTTGCACAACTGCTTTTGGGCGAGGGGGGTGTATCCTTACCAGGAATTCTAGCAATGAAAGATCCAGCCCTTAGCATAGCTGATGCATGACCATCAAATACGTCGGGTTAAAAAAGCTAACATTACCATGTTATGGGTGACACTTGTTCTCAGCTACATATCATGTGGGTTCGCGCCATCCAGCCATCACCAGCATCATTTTGTTCTTGTGCCATTGGCTCTAGCTATGGCGTGTATACTCCCATTTGCATACAAAGGAATGCACAGGTAGAATGAACATGGTCCGCATTCACAGCCATCAGCATCAGCATCATATCCCACGAGTAACCAAGATATTTGGTGGTTTCTCAAAATAGGGAGCCCCAAAAATTGCTGGTTTATTACTATAAATGATTAATAATGGATGATTTGGGGGTCCCCTATTTTGAGAAACTACCACTTAGCGACAACCATACGATCCGCTGGGTTAGGTCATCCAACCCTCATCGCAATCAGCACCAACCGCCGCTCGGTTTCGCCACTCACCCGGCCTCCCAGGTTGCAGTTGGTTGCTGGGCTGCTCGCAGGTTATGGTGTCAGGCGCGGGTCGTCATAGGCTTATCAGTTGCGAATGGGTCAGGTGTGAAGCTCAACATGATGTTGGGTCAGTATGGCTTAACTACAGTGGATATAGTAAAACTATAATGGTTAAGTACTTGGTGGATATGGCATTGTCAACAGTGTGCAATCATCATGCTTAAAACATTTTGTTTATCGTGTTAACATTTGTTTATTTTGTTTGCAATGTTTAATCAAATTGTCTCAACCTTTGTTTGATGCGTTGTGACCGTCGGATCAACCTTCACTGTTGGGGATAGTGAGTTGCAGCCCTACATGTTTCTTTTTGTTCGGCCCCAGAGTGGCGTGTAGATGCTTGATTCACAGGGCCGATCGCTAGTGATTGGAGAACCATTCTTAGAGAGATGAGAGATCCATGTTTAGAACCCCGATCCCCTTTGTTTGCTCACCGGCTACTTTTACCGGCTACTTTTGGTTATGTGGGGGGTGTCCCTAGTAAGGACCTACCATTGATGGTGATATTATGGCTGTTTGACAGTGTTGGAAGCTGATAAGCTTGGATACGCTTGGGTGATCTCGTGATGTGAGAGTCATTCATTTTTTGCCACACTGCCGTCCGGGACAGCTTTCAATGCGAAGAACTTTGCGTCACAAGCGGAAGATTCTGAACTTTGAACTGAAACATGCCATGCAATGAACCACTTTGCAAAACTGCAAGCTGCATCTAGCTGCTAGCAATGATACCTATGTGATGATCATAGTATTTGGCTTGGAGAATTTCCGCGTCGCCATGGAGTGGTCACTGCCATTTCCTCCATGGTGGCTTTGCAGTGCGATGGTTTGGCCACTGCGTTGGTCTCAATCGAAGTTCCCGGACTGTTGGGTGGAGCCGGGAATGATCGATGCAGTCACGGAGGCTGGGAGTCGGGAAGTAGAATTTGATGACGTTGTAATTACGACGTAGTGATGTGCTTTCGGAACATGGTGCACCTGCACCCTTGAAATTGCCAGTTACCAGCAATGAAAGGCATCCATATTCCGCAAATTCACAGGCTCGAAAGTCTCCCGGGAAAGGATTAATCACGGCAGCCTTTGAATTTCGCCGCTCCTATACGATTTCGCAGCGATCGCCATGGCTTATGTGGTGCCCAGCCAATTGGCCCCCATCTCACGCCTTATGGCGTTGGTTTGGGGCGGCAGTGGCAATAGTGACGTGATCCAGAAGGAGTCCAAGGACGGCCAGTGCCGATGCAGCTCCCCCTGGTTGAGCCCAAGATCTAGCTACAACACCTGTTGATGAAGCTGGGGAAAGGAAGATTTGTGACAAATATGGGTACATCATGGCACATCATCAGCTGTTCATCAGTCGTGATTGCTGCAGTTCACCTCGTCCTCCTTTTGTTCAAGCAATAAATTGATTTTCAGAGGTGACTCTAATCACAATGGAATTGCTACAAATCAAGCTGTATTTGATGCGGTACGTTGTTCCTCCGCTGCGCTGAAATTCAGACGCAAGAAATGATGCTAATTTCGCAATGTGCTGATCAGATACGACACTGCAAATCTCAAAGTCCCATGCCTACAATATCCTAGGCAAAAATGATTACAGCTTCGCTCCCATAGCCAGCCATGCAAGAGTACTACGCATGAAAATTGTGTCACCACAAGGCGATGGGGAATCCCTTGGTAGGCTTCGCAGCGTATGTAACATGCAAACACTGCTGTTTGCAGACCAGAATCAACTGCAGTAGCACATAGCAGCACTATGCTTGTTTCGGTGGCATTGAGGATTGCATTCCCCTAGCAACGACCAATGCAATCGAGCACCGCCCCAAGCCTGAGTCTCCGCTCAGGCAAAGGCCAAGGAGGTGGAGAAGGCCAAGATTGAGGTCAAGACTGAAAAAGTTGAAAAGCCTACCACAGTTGCCGACAAGCGCCAGAAGGACAGCGACAGTTGGCCACCGGGAAGAATGATGTTTCTTGGACCTGGGGAAAGATGGTGATATCTCGACGCCATTGGGTACATGATGTGTTCTGATTTTGGGGTGCACTAACTATGGACGGTGGACATTTTTTCCCGAACAGTTTGCCTGTATGTGGTTCTTACTCCCTGAAGAGGGGTGCATGCCTGGCACGCATGATTTTGCCCCTGAAAGGGTTATTCAGTCCATTTGTCGATCCCTGGCCTACCACTTGTCTCCCACTTGCTGGTGCCTTCGAAGGCATGATGCCAGACATGTCTCTTATTTGTTCCCACTGGTTTTCCATGGTTTTCCACTTGTCTACGATGTGCGGTCGCCTTGAAAAGCTTGATGCCAGGCTTGTTTTCCATTTGTCCCGGCTTGTCCCCGCTTGTCCCCAAATTGTCTCCCACTTCTTTCCCACTTGTCTCCTAGTTGCTGGTGCCTTGGAACGCTCGATGCTGGACGTCGCTGTCACTTGTCTCCCATTTGTCTCCTGCTTGCTTGCCACCTAAACAGATGTGACGACAGAAATGTTCTGCTCCTTTGATTGGATATCACATGCACAATGGCCAACATGATGAGTTTTCGTTTCCAATTTGGAGTTGCAGCAGCCTGTTTGGGCCTACGCTGGTATAGCTCACTCTGCAGGATGTTCGAATTGATGCCCTCACAGTGGTACCGACTGACCTTTATTGGAGCACCTGGGCCTGTGATCTTTTCAGGTGCATTTGTTCTCAACATGAGGTTTTCTGGTTGGGACTGTCCGTGGCACCAAATTCCTGCGATTTTCATGTTGAAAAATATTAGTTCAAAAAGGATTGGAGTTACCACCATTTACCGACCACTCTTGTTTGTGTTTGATGCACTCCACTGTGATGCGGTTTCTTGTTACTCGTGCTTTCAAAATGCTTGTAACTCATTTCTGCCAAGCTTACTTGCTGCTTATTCCTAATATTTATCTTATTGATGCTCATGATTTCTGTTTTGCACCAAGCTTGATAGCCATGTTCAACGCGTAGTCATTGGGTGAGAAGGGCCCTCACCATGTTAAAGTATATCCCGATTGGTCACACGCCATGAAAGCCATGAAAGCGATATTTGCCATTACTGTGGCTTTTTTCTTGCTCATCATTCCCTAAATTGTTGCTTATTATCCTCTTATTGTTGATTATAAGCCCTGTGAACCCCCCCTGTTGAGTACCCACCACGGAGTCCTTTGACGTTGCGCTTAGCTGGAGCGCCACCCAGCACCCAGGCCTCCTTCGCGCGGGAGAACGGGCCAGGAACCTCGGGCAGCATCAGCTCCGGACGACGAGGCCGGCAGAGCGTGGTCCCAGTAGTCGATGCGTGGCCAGGATGGTAGTGGAGTTGAGTCATGTTGAGTCATGTTGAGTCATGGAAAATAAATGAACATAACTATTTTGCTAGGGAAACCCTGGGAAATCAGCTATAACTGGTGGATTTTCCATTGCTATGTTAGATCACCAGAGGGTAATGCTAGTGGCTCAATAGCCGGAATGACTGTTCTAATTGACAAATGTTGGGGGACAGGTAACCAGCAATCAGTCCTAATTCCTAATCACTGGTTACACGCCGATGATTGTTGATAATAGTGTTTCGCGATGGTGACTGAAAGGAGCGTAGCAGGATCGTAGGGGTTGGGGATCCTTACCATGTCAGCATATAGTGCCTGGAATGTAGTGTAGGGAACCCTGCAAACTCCCGTCCCAGCATGGCAAGGTTTTCGTGGGATCCTCGGCCTTTGTGGACAGGTGGTGGTTGCCTCATGGTCATGAATACCTCCATTGAGATTTCGTTTGATATGGTACTGCACCCTTTTTACGTCGAGGAAAATGCTGAAAACGTGGGCATGACTTCACCCAATCATGACTTCACGTCATTTGACTATGGCGCATGAATCAATTCAGCTCAGGCCTGTATTCATGTTCAGCCCCTTGTTCAGGCAGCCGACGAGCGATGAGCAGCACTTGGTGAGAACCTACAGCTCCTAGCTGATAAAAGGTGAAGAATGAGACTCAGGGTGCACTGGGTCTGCACGGCAGACATCATAGATGAGTAAGCATCAAGATCTGGAGGTCCATAGATTGCTCAAAAATATGAAAGCCCGATAGGTGCAAGCGCAAAAGTAATACCTTGCGTGGCGGCATGTTGATGGCAATGGGGAAGCTCCAAACCGCAAAGCCAACAACGAACGATCCAGCTTTGCTGATGGCATTTCTGGGTGACAAGTGCTGTTTTTTTTTGTTGTGGTTCGGTTATGTTCAGTTTTTTCACACACAGATAGATGGATGGATGGATGGATGGATGGATGGATGGATGGATGGATGGATGGATGGATGGATGGATGGATGGATGGATGGATAGAGATAGATAGATAGATAGATAGATAGATAGATAGATAGATAGATAGATAGATAGATAGATATATAAATAGAGAAATAAATCTAGATAATATAGATAGATATTTTATTTCCTCATATGCATGCATGTATGCTTTTCTTGCCCCCAACTGGGAAGCAAGCCCAGCGACCTGCAAAGGATCTACACCCATGCCTTGTACGCACATCTAATTGTGTTCATCAACGGCTCTTGATCCTCCTGGTGTGTGTTCATGCAAAGTCCCCGAAACAAGCCATGGTAGAAAGCCAAATGGCCAACCAAACGATAAATCTGCAGCATCAGCGGTTTTAGTCATGTAGTTCAATATTTTTGTATGTATATATTTGTATAGATATTATATTTAAATATATTTTTAAAAATCATTTTTATCTACTGTATATATAGCCAATGGATTGATCAAGCAATGAAGCACTTAGCTTCTTGAACGGCCTCCTCAGCCCATGTAAGACATTGTTCAAGTCCCGTTTCATGCGCTACTCTGTTGATCGCTGAGTTGTACTTGTGCGTAGATTTTGCCAGGGTCTTTGCTTATACAGGGGGACCTTATGCAACCCTTAAACAGGGAGACCCTCAAGTATGCTTAAACTTACGACGTTGCATAGTTGATAGTTAATTATGATGAATAGTGGTTCACTATGATGAAGAGTGGTGAACCATGAGGGATCAGCAACAAGAATGGTTGGTGGTTAATGATTAAGTGGTGAGTAATGATGAGCAATGTTGATGAGTGATAAATGGTTAATGATTAATGGTAGCCATTCCGATGGTGGTAACTGTGGTAACCATTCCTATGGTTAACCATGAATGGCTGATGGTTAATGATGCTTAAGGCCGCGCGCGGCCTCCGGGACCGTTGAAATGGTTGAAAGGTATTTGGCTATTGGTCAATATTAAGCATAGGGTGATGATAACCAGCAAACCTATAGGGAAAACAATGGTTAATAAAAAGGGGAACCAGGGTCATTAACGACAGATTTTAATAGGCCATTGTTGGAACATGTGGGGTGTCCATAACTAGGGGAAATGGTTGGAAACTCTTTTCTCATGAACACCCCCCAAAACAAAAGACAGATTGCCAAAGTGGGTGTAGTCAGCACATATCACATGCAGGTCATCACATGTTTTCGAAACTCTAACTCCAAACATTTTATACATGTGGATCTACCGCTATCATTTGGATGAGCCATCAAGGAGCCATTTTGCCTCATTATATTTGAATGTTTTGTTTTAAGCTGGCCCTAGATACCTTTTGCTTGCAGGAATGATTTGACCTTCAGGTCTGCCAACAGGCCGACCGGATAGACTTGACAGCAGGCCGTTTCACAAGAAGTCTGGCCGAATGGCACTGCTGCTTTTCCACGGTCTAAATATTGAAGGCCTTGATTAGTCGCTCAAAAGGAGGATGGACTTCAAATTTGCTTTGCGGAAATTATTCCGCACTGTCCGTTATTTATGAACCTTGAAGCCGAGATGTACCAGCAATCCATGAGGCATCTCTGTAGGTGGGTATGTGATGGAATGCCCATGGATATGTTTACGGCATGGGTATGCACAAATGGATGTTGCCCCTTGTCCTCAATAGTCGGTTGCCCTTTTCAGCTCAGCACAACGTGTCTTTTTCTTGATGTGAAGGGAGGCCCTGCGAATTTAGGAGAGGCTCACATTTGGACCGTCGCGAAGATAGTCAAGAACGTGGGAGGTGTAGTAGGCCAGATGTACATGTTTCTGTTTCGCCCATTTTCGCCCCTAGCATTGCCAGGAAGGGTGACATGACGGCAATGGAGAGAGAAGTGGAGCTTGTGGGTGTACTGAGCTACAAGTATTGTCATTGATGTTGTATTTTCAAATTTTCGGTAGCAACATGTCATCGCACATGTGGGATTTTCATAGATGGTATACAAGTGGCCACTCCTATGGTTGCATGGGGCACCACCCCGGTTATGAGTTCACGTCACCGCATACTTGGTGAATTTCGTAATAGTGTTTTATTTGTATCGTGGGTTCATTGCAAAACCTTAGCTAGCTCCCTCATTGTTGTGGGCTAATTAGGGCCATTTGTGACCTATCATGTTATCATGCTTGATTGTTGACCACAATGAGCCGGTATTGCCCACCAGTAATTCTTAGCCATTGCCTACCTGGTTGCTTGATTGGCCCATGGGAACAAACAAATGTTTTAGACCGTGGACGAGCAAACCTGTGCCAGCTGTCCTTATACAGGTCACGGACGTGACAAGTTGCCGTTGCTAGGAAGCCTTGGACTGCGGTGCCTTGTGAAATGTCAACTATGTGTGGTGCATTGTTAAGCCGTGGTTCGTTACATATTGGGTGAATTATAGTCCTGGTTATGAGTGAGATGCTTAGCTACTACTTGCTAGTTGGCTGTCAGATTTACAATTTACAACTCAATCGATAGAACCAACTGCACCAAAGCTGATCTCAGGTGTGAACAACCTTTGGTCACGTTTGTCGGGCAATGGATTGGAACATGCTGATGTTTTCTTCATAATTCCGCCTAATATGTACAGGGTCGGGCCCCTAGTAGCTAAGTTGGGTGATCACTAAGGCAACTACCACTAGACTTATGGCAGGTAGACTTTGAATTCAATGGCTCATTTACCGACCTAGAACTAGCGGGCCCCACGTAGTAGTGCACACACGCTTCCGTTGCATAAAGAGTTTGTCCCTAAATAGTGTTCTCCCCAAAAGCCTTCTCGACAAACAAATGCCAGTTTTGGTTGGCTGGAGGTACCACCCTTTGGTACATGCTCACCAGCGTGTATAGATGCGACAAATAAATAGTAAGGACACCATAGATAGAACATTGTGAGAATGAGATAGTATCATCACTCTCGCCTAGATTGACCACAAGTCTAAATGAGGTACAAACGAGTTCTGCCGAGAGGAAACTCCCCTGGCTACAGATATTGCATATGACACGCGACACTGAGAATCAAAGCTAGAAAGATCATTTGCCTTTTGGATATAATACCAATGAATTAGAACCTGGATGCTTCATATCTCATGTGCCCAGTGGGTTTCAATCTAAGTCCTTGGTTGCTTTGCCCTGCTTTTTAAACCTGCTGCTTCCTTCCACTCAGATTGGGCTTGTTGGATTGCTGTCCCACCACTGCCATGGCAGTCCTCGAGTTTCAACTTATGCCATCATGCCACGCAGTCCTTGCATTCCAGCGGGCAGAATTCAACCAAAGGACTGACGTCAGCTCTGGAACTCCAGACCGGCGGAGGCCTTGCGCTGGGAAGGCGACTGAACTGTTTTGGAACTGCAGCGATCGGCTGCTTCTGTTCTTTGCCATCAGTGTCAAACGATTTTTGTCCAGTTTGAGACTGATCAAGAACCGCATTTCAGAAGAGATGTCCAGGATGTGCCTGGGTATGCAGACATGAGCCAAGCTGCACACTTGCAGAAGAGCGAAAGAGAGGGAGAGAGAGAGAGAGAGAGAAAAAAAAAAAGGTGTTGCCTTTATGACTTTCCTTTTCCTGCGGTTTATAACACCATCCCTTATCAGTGCTTGTTTGAAGGCGACAAGTTTATACTCTGCGGTGTTAAAACCTTGGTTTTAGATGTGCTGTGGTTGTGACCAGCCATGATGGGTATCAATGGCCTTGACCGTGGACGATGGCGTTGATGCCGTCTTGCAATCGAAGCTCTCCCAAATTCATAACATGAAAAAAAAAACATCCTGTGAGGCACATTGTTGCCTCCAAACATCGAAAAAGTATGCAATGTACACTTCACGTGAAACGAAGGTTGAGTTGGCCATATTTCAATAGACTTGTTGGCCCCATGGAGGGATCACTGTAGCTCTCATGTTTTGGCAAAGTCCCTAGGCACATCACGAGTCTTGAGATCCTGGGCCGCCCGAACGTTGAGAATCTTCGGATTTGGGTGGCCTTGGACTGGCCAGAAAACCTGCGAAACGACTCCTTGGTTGCCACGACTCCTGGATCACCCCTCCATAAGACTCCCCTGGTAGTTCAGGGCCTTACCCCCTGAGACAATCATCTTTTCGCTGCAAGGCTTCCCTTTTTGTGGGAATTTCACATGGGATAGAGAGAAACAGGAACAAAAACAAGTGCGAATGTACATGTATGAGTGCTATGTTTGAGAACTGGTACCCATATTGTGCTAATACATTATGTATTATTGCATAGTTCTATGCACATGTTTCTTTGCCTTTTCTCTGTTTGTGTACTTGATTTGTGTTCAACATCAGTTCTGCAATCGCTCCTGTCCCAATGTACTCAGCGGATCAAAACAGTACCTTCAACTAGTGACGGGGATGCCATTGTGCATTGCTGAGTTGATATGCCCATGGGGCTGGCGGTGTCGAGGGGTCGTTTACAGGAAACTCTGCCGCACTCGTCGCCAATTTTAGCCGAAAGCGGCGAAAAAATGTGAAAAAAACACGTGTGCGGCTCGCATTCCAATAAGGAGTGGCAGCAGTCTAGACTCAGGACTGATAAACTGACGGAAATCCTCAGCGGTTGGTTTCCCCCATTTTTTATGTTCAAGAAAGCGAAGTGAATCCGAGTTCAGTATTTGCCGTGATTGTGCATCATGATCCGTGATGACTCATGGCGCTGATTACAGTTCTCCTTGTGCTAACTCCATGTGGCCATGGAGGTATTGCGGCCCAGATGTGCTTTGGGGATGCGCTAGCTAGGGACAACTCCAGCTATATTATAGGATTATATAGCTGGTTGGTGGTTTGAAACATTTTTTATTTTCCCTATAGTGACTATTAACTATTAACAATTAATTGGCTGGTTAACTAACAGTTTTCATAGCTAGGGGTTGAAAGCACCAACTAGATAGGTATTTCAAGGTATTTCGGTGCATTCACAATTTGAACTCTAGTCAAGCGCAAAAGCTCGCAGCTTCTCGCCAGAAGTGACAAGAGACTTTCCATCAATGAGCCGCATCATTTGGATGGGGTGCCGGGGAGGTGTCAAGAGGATTCAAAAGGTCCTTCTCAAATTAGATGGTTTCATAAGATTTGGCATGCTGGAGGCACTTCCGCACCTGGCCCCTAAAACCGGTAGCCGCGAGGACTTGTTCAACAGACTCTTGCGTTTTGGTGGCATTTGGTGGCAGTTGTGCTTGGCCGTCGATTCTGTTGCAGGTGGTCAAAGATTGTCCCAATGAACTCGGTGGTTGATTCCGTTGATTTCCGAATTGACAATGGTCAGATTGAGTTTTTTTTTGTTGTGGTTTGGGCTGGATACTTGCGCAATGGGGGCCTACGTTTGATCGTCAGTTGTTTGAGTCAGTATTGTGTTAGCATTTTTGGGGAACAATCCGTTACGTTATGCTGGACATTGCCATGTATTTGCTGGGGGGATGGTTATGGTAGCTGTTGGATGCTAGATAATGAAACGACCAGCTCGTCTCTCGTCAACACTTCCGACATGGTCCTCGCAAGACTCGTTTGTTTTGGTTTGTTTATGCGTCCATGTTTTAACCCCTATTTGGGCTCATCCCAGGTCCCAGGTCACTATTTATGGAGGTGGTAGTCCATGGTAGACCTACTTGGTGTTTCCATTGTGGGACTTTCCATGACCTGACAGTAAAAAAACACGGCTCATGTGAGCAGCCAGTAACTCTGTAACATGTATATTCGAGATTCCTTTTCCGTGCCACACAGCTGCGTGGTTAAGCCGAGGGGTATTCCCTTGAAAGTCTTCGTGCACATTAGCGAAAGTCTCCCAGGACGGATGCTGTGAAAGCCAGGCTTCATGATGTTTCCTGATTTTTCATGATGCTTCATGAGTCATCATGAGTCCAAACAACAAGTACTTCAACCACCTTGATGTCAGAGACATGCAAACACCAAGGCTTGCCCAAGAAATCAAATCCACCTCACGCGCAGGATGGGGCATGGGATGCCTGGCACGTCAAGCGGTGCAGATCGACGCCACGGCTGCAGCATGGTGGTGGCTGAAGGGCCACGACGTAGACAAGAGGACCCAGGGGAGGGATTGGACGCGCACCGCATCATCACGCCATGATGAATGTTATGATTGAGTCTTACCAAAATGCAGTAAAAAGCTCGGCAGTTTTTGCACTTTCCAAAATTGCTTGCATTAAATCAGAAGAATATGTGTTTGTGAAACGCCAAAACATTTCAAAGCCGGGGGCAAACTGCATTTCCCCCTAAATCGACTGCGGGGTTACTAATCACTTGAGGAAGTGTAAATAACCCGTAAAGTAGATTTAGCAAGGACACGCACCACATGACCAAAACTTCTTCCATTCACCGTAAAACGATAAGGAGGAAAAAACAATGACAGTCACATTATTGCTTGAATTATGCCAACAGCATTTCAGATGTGGCTTGAGGCTAGGTCCATGTGCGGAGCATACGGGCCCGAACTGATGACAAAATCGGTAAGGAGAACTTGTCGTTATGTTATGTACCCTACTTTCAGCATTTTTCAGCTAATCTCTCAGGGGAGTAGTCGATTCCAAATGATATGTTCAAAATATTTGTTTTTCGTTGATAGACTTCCCACATCAGTGCCCATGTGTATAGTTCAAAGGACTCTTAGCAATGTCACTGCTTTCATTCTTCATCACCGGGATAGAAGGATGAGAACACTCATACCGTCACGTAGCATGTAGACACAAAGTAGGCGCAAGTAGAGATTTCTTTGGCAGGCTGCAGTGTTTTTCAAGTTTCTTCTGTGGTTTTGCCATGGTACAATGTTGCATGCACTTTGTCCTGTATAAAACGCTAAGGAGGAAAACAAAACAAAAAGGCGGAGGATGTCAGTGAATTGATAGTAGGGTTTTTAACACCACCTCATGTAGAACATATAAATTGCAGTTGGTAGCTAGCATGAAATTCCAGGTTGGCGACACGGCCATGAAACTTGCTGACATGCCAGGGTGCAATGGATTCATGGCCGGTGACACCGCAGCCTGGGCCAGGACGGTCTTGCTTTGGCTCCCTGGTGGTGCCTTCCTGCATCACATCCCGACCTGCTATTACTTCGCCAGCCGCTTGCTCCCAAAGATGGCGCAGCGATCCAAGTCCCTCCGCGTGCTGGAGAGGGGGAACTGTTGGGCGATCGTGTTTTGTTGGGACGAAATCGGTGCCAGTGACGGGCTGGTGCTTTGGAATCACAGAAGTGTGCTGTGAATTTGGGTGGGAATCACATGCAAATTTGATTGCCATAGAGCGTCACTAAGTTTCACCATTGAAACATCAAGAAATTAGTGGTGGGTTGCTGTTTGAAGGTCCAGCTGGCAACTTCAGCCTGCAGTGTGGTGAGTTGAGTAACTGAAGAGTCAGCTGTTTGATGATACCTGAAACTTGTTTTAGGTGATTGTTTTGATGTTGCCGCACGTGGCACATGAACACTTAAGGGATGGACTACCTTGACCAGCAAAGGAATCCTGTATTTTGGCATCAACCTGCTGGAATAATTATTCTTCCATGGACTCATCACACTCACGAAAGGGTAAAATATTCCGACTTTCGAGAGCCTCTCAAGGAAGAACTGTCAGGAGATTTCCCTCCTTTTGTGATGCCACTGACAACTCGCTTGACGACGGAACCACTAGATGCCCAACTGGGAATGTCGCCACAAGATGCCACATTGTCGCTTCGCTGCCAAGTGTCCCAAGACTATGACATAGACATTATGATCATGCTGAGCATGATGTATGCACAGATATAGGCTATAGCTAGATAGGCAGATATATACACAGACATTTTTGCAAGGTATATCTTTGGAAGGCTGCCGGAGCCTGCAGGAGTTCAAGTACTCCTTGCCCAGCAACCCTGAAGTCTCGCAGCGCCAAGTGCGAAGAGCCTTGCAATGGTTGAAAGCTGAAGGTGCAGTGCCTGCGCGCCGGAGTGCACGGGAAACGCTGCTCCAGCTGGTACTTTTTGAGGTTATAAGCAATACATTTTGGGATTCATATGAGGCAAGTTGCCGTGCAGGTGGATCAGCACCAGGACCATCAGGCCCATTGGCTACAAGCAATTTCTGGCTGGCTGTTTTGCTCACGATTTCTTCTTTTTGACAATTTGGGAGTGCAATTGTATGGAAGGACTGGAAATACCGGACACCAACACGGCTGGATGAGTACCCTCCAATCCATTTCAGCACCAATCAAACAAGCTCGAAACACTCGGCTACCAAATCCACCACCCACCGAGCAGCCTGGCAGGCTGTGAGCGGATCATTGTGGCAGGAGATTCTGCTGGAGGCTACCTGACCCTGCAAACTCTGCTGCTTGAAGATGTGCCAGGCAGGTTCCCTCCACATTGGAGAATATGACCTGTTCAAAAAGATAAAATCATGAAATGGGGAGGAAACCCCAAAACCGCCAATGGTTTGAGGAAAAAAATGTTTCATTGAATGGTTGATCTCAACAATGAGCCATGGTGGGAAAGGCTCGGCCATGAGGCTTGAAGCTATGGGTGCCACTGGAGCAAGCTGACTCACATGGTCGCAGTCCATGCCATTTTGGCATTGAACAAACCAATAGGAACAGCGTAAAACAGTGTTTTAAGATTTTAAGTCCATTATAGAGTGTGTTTATATTTGTATTTACATCTATGATTTTAGACCACTATTTAAAGAAAGAGCTCTGTACTCACTGGATGCTTCAATCACACTGGCAGGCAACTACCCTAGACTGAATTTGGCCCCAAAACATCAGGGCAAGAACTTGAGCCCGCATTTGGGCAAGTTTGCTGTATTTGATTCAGGTCGATCTTGGAGGCTGCCAAGACTTGAATTTCTGGCAGTCATTGTCATTGAACTCCAGATCATCCAGGAATTCAGCTCAAGGTCTAGGATCCTCAGAGCTATCAGATCCAGTTCTGCCTTGCCAGGCGTGGTGGCCGGCCTTGCTGTGTGCCCCTGGTTGGATTTGACCCTCTCGGGGAGGTCGCATCAAAGAAATGCGACGGCCTGTTTTTTGCAGCGACGGTGGCTCCAGGCAGGGACACGGCACGGTGGCGGGCCATGTCCATTTGATGTCCATCCCTGCGAACTCGTTTTCACCCGGGATGTCTTCCAAGCTGTGCGAACTCATTCCCGCCATTTCCCTCCAGCATTGGTTAGAAAAGAACAACTTAAGCTTTGTTGCTGCGTTTTTGTCAAACAATAGTTTGACCGTGTGAAAGTGCTTTTGCGTTTGCCATTGTTGGGTTGTAAGGGTGTTTTTAAGAATTGAGGGCACATGGCGAGTCAAAAAGTCGCTTTAAAACAAGTGCCATCCATGGTTGAAACGTAATTTGCAAACAAGGTTGATTTGGCTCATATAGGCCTTTTATGGCCTTTTGATGTTTGTTATCGTCCATTTGCGATCTGATATCAATACGATGATTGATCAATGGGTGCAGCACTTACAAACCCTGTTTGTTCGCAGAGGTCGGACTGAAGAACTTTGGCATATTTGACGTCGAAGCGACCAAGAAACCCGGTTGTTTCAGAATTCTTGCATCCCTCACTGAAATTGGACATGAACAGCCGCTGTATGGGAAAAGGTCATGGTCATTCAGGGTTGTTTATGTGGGGCTCCAAGCAGATCTCCAAAACGCGACAGCGCTTGGTTTGCGCACAGATGGAAAACATGCTGCACCGCATAATATCCGTTGACATCTCAGACTGGTTTCTGCATCCGGAACTTGGACCCTGACCGTCGGCCAAGGAGGTATTCCTATACCTTTGCCCTGACTGAATCACAGCAACAGAGGCTTAGAGACTTGGACTAGCTGTGCCGGTGGTTGGTCCTTCTGGTGGGGTTTCCTTAACTAAGCCCATGGTTTTGGTTGGTCCTGTAGTGTTCAGGAGGTCTGGTCAATCTCGAACGGGTCAAATCGTTTGCCTCCCCCAAGAGCTACATGTCAGCAGCAGATTGAGTCGTGATTGGTTGGCGACCGGTTATGGGATTGCTCAAGTTCTGAGAAGACTTGCCCAGGGGTATTATTTGGGTGCGACTCTGAATCCTGAGTTCAAAGGCATGTTGGTTTGCGTGTGCAACCATCGGACCATCAGGTAACAAAACAATACAAATCAAATTTTTGTACCCTGCTTTAGGCGGCCTCATTTGCCACTGAGTTGTTTGACAAGCTGCTGCAACTGCAACCAAGGGGATTTGCCTGTATTTCTGGTGGCCGCCGAGTTAGATTTGGTGCACAGTGATGCTGAACAATTTGCGTCGCTTGCTGCGAATCACTGCTCCTATTTGGAAGTCGCAGGCGGGCTGCGGAATCAACAGGTTCCTGTCAGTTCCTGTCATGTTTTCTTTGGGCTCATACATGCTTCAACTATGATGCACTTGCAAGTGTTGGTTGAATTGTAAATTGATGTGACGTTCTTTCTGTGTTTGTTCATGCATCGAAGCTTGTGGCGTTGTGTGCTTTTATTCGGGCATGTCTGCATGCGAGTTGGGCGCAGCAGTCAGCGGACAAAATGAACATTGAGTATTCATCTATACATATTATACATTGTTGTTGCCCATTGGTTGGGATTGGCATCACCCCCATGAATGCAAAGCATCCACTGCAATGGGCGAGGCTTTCACGATGCGCTGTTGTGGCCAATTTTCCACGACGCGTCGCATCGAAGGGCATTTGAACAGATGGCTGACTTCCTTAGCAAGGCTTTGAATGGATGAGACATGATGGAGACATTCAAGAGCGGAGGCCTTCCAGTGAGACGCCAGATCTTCTCACATCTCAACCCTTCTGGTTTCAATCAGTATGCACCCCGTCAATCGCGTTGCTGCAGCATCAGCAGCCGGGTAGTCTTGCGCATGTTCCGCCAGTGGAAGTATAGCCTCTACACCACCTGAATAGTGTCCTCAAGCATTTAAAAAAGCATCAAACCAGTTCTGCTCCAAGTTCAAAAAGTCTTCGATTAGTTGACTGATTGGTATTTATTGAGGTTAGTTGATGGTCATTTCCGCTTGGTTGACTCATGGGTTATTTAGTTGTTCAGAATGCTATTGTTTTTCAACCATTTGGGAGGCTTGGTTGAAACTTGAAACGACCAGCAGACCAGCATGGCTGGGATAGAATTCACTAACCCGCTCATTTGTTCTGCTGGACGCCAAGCACAGATGTACAAATTGCGAGGCAGCAGCACATTTGTGCTTCGGTGAACGGATGTGAAATCGCATCTCTTGATTCGCACTGACTCCCACTGTCAGCTGTTGAAAAATGACTACCACCTCTGCGACCACCCCGGTGGGTGAAAGGCAATCTGCCAAGATAGATCAGGTAGCTGTAGAATATACTGATACTGCAATTTTGATTATATGTATATATAATATTTATATATATATATATATCTATATATGTGGATTTATTGATCATAGGTAGTTTAACTATCTACGAAATTTGAGTTTAATGTGGGGCAGATATTTACGTGGTAAACTCATGTATATGTACAGGAGGGCCCGCAAACTGATCCAAGATATTGCTTGGAGCTCCAGGCTGAAGCCCGACGGCCACATTGCCCTCTCGCGGCTAAAGACTTTGTTGGTTGCGGCCTTGGAGGGTTGAGCCTTGGTTTTTCGGAGGGGGCTGTCAGCATTAAAGGCGTAGCTGGCATATGAAGGCGTAATGAAACATTGGGCTATATATGTTATATATGTTATATATATATATATGACACTATAGCCAAATGAAAACAATTAGCATGTGAGGTGATATGAATGGCTAGAAACATCCTCACAGCATCAACATCATGTGGCGTCATGTGGGATTGTTTCGTTTGGGCCATGAGGATCCTATAGGATCGAGCCATCGAGTCTCGACGGTTAGAAATGTAAACTAACTGGTCTAGTCAACCCCTAACATGAAAACAGCAAGAATCACTGCTACTGGTAGGTAAACCATCCGTGTTTTTTTTGGTTACCGCCCAACGGTTTCCTACATGGTGGGCCCCCCAGTGATTTGCAGGTTAAGATTAGCCATTTAGCAATAGTTAGATATACCAAAAGCCCGTAGCAAGCCCAGTTAATCTAGTTACAACAGTTTGGGGGCCATGGTACGGGCTTTTGGTAAATGGTTAATCTTAACCAACAATTTTGGTAAATGGTTAATCTAGTTACAAGCCATTAGTTAATTGCGAAGTTAATCCATGTTATAACCCAACTTAGCAATCTTGGGGGCCCCGGTCTGAACCACCGGCCTCCATGGATGGTCATCCGCGACTAGGTCTTGGCTGCCGGAGAGTTACGCATGGCCTTGGAGGGGTGGGCACTTGAAGCAGGGCGGCGGCTTTAACCACAACGATAAGCAACCGAGATCCGCCAAGAGTCAATTGCAAGACTTGTTGGTTGTTCGATTTTTTGGGTTGTTTGCATTTTTCTTCGATGGTTGTCTTGTGACCTGGTGATACCATTGGAACAGCGATTGTAGACTACCACAAGGTGGCCACAGCCCAGACAATCAATAGCACCATGTTGTTGTGGGTTGTCTCATGTCAATTATTCGACATTGGCGGCACTGTTAGTTCGAACGCGGGCAAAAGGTACAAGGGCATTTTGGTTGATGAAGTTTTGGCCAGTTATGACGCCCTGTGGGTAGGATCAGTTGTCTCGTGGCGAGTGTTGTGACCCGTAACCGTCCAAGTCCGCAGAGTGACTCAACACGCAGCTGTTGGTCCACCACTCCCAGCTTGGTCGTCTCAGCGTTTGACACAATGAACTATCACTTCCATGTTTTTGTTTCGTGGAATGGTTAAGTTCCTGTCATGTCGTGCCCTTGGTCCCGGATCACTCCTTGGCGGCGTGACCCATGTGGCGGTTCCACCCTCCAACACCTCCAGGTATGGGTCCAAAGAAGGTTAGCTCCTCAGGGGCCCAGCTACAACGGCCAAGTGCCCCCCAGGCGGTTGGAGCCCTGCGGATGTTCCTTGGGCTTCATGGGGAGTGCCCCATGTGGTTGATTCTCCATATAGGGGTACCACAAAAATGCTTGGTTGATTGCTGGAAAGATCTTTGAATGGTTAGCATGAATGATTTTGGGGGTTCTTTGAAAAAGACCCATTCCGCAGCCCATTTCACAAAAATATGTGAAGACTTCGGATTCACAAGTCGTGTCATGGAGTCATCCATGCTCATCAAGAAATCCATCAATTTAGTCAGTTCAAGACTAAGATTTTTTAACGGATTCATCGAGTGAAGCCATGAGAAATCCTTCCTGAAAGTCTGGATCCGGTTCGTGATGCCAACTCCCAAGGTCTCGTGGCCGCGTGCATGTTGTTGGAAGAATCCATTGTAGCTCTTGGGAAGGACGCAGCTGAGATGAACAGCAAAGTGCATCTATGTGTTTTTTGTAAGTCATATATTCTTGCCATGCTTGGCTCATGTTCGGTTTTCATTTGACGGGGTTTTGATATGTTCTTATTTGTGAACTGTTGGTGATGTTTGTTAGGTCGGTTGGTGTATTTGTTTCGTGCTTGCGTGATTGCTCGTTTCTTGTCAGATAGGCCTAGGCCAGGACCATGCTATGTTGTTCAGTATTTGGACTTGAAAAGTCAGGTCAGCGAGAGAGAGAGAAAACAAAACAAGCCCAGGGAAAG
>VSDK01012872.1:80101-93144 GCA_009767595.1 Symbiodinium kawagutii | reverse complement strand
GGAAAGAGAGAGAGAGAGAGAGCATAGTTAAGAAGAGAGATATATCAATGACCTTAAGTAAAATCCCAGACACCAGGATAAGCAACAACATAAATCAACAGAAGCGCAGCAAACATCAGCACTCGCCTGCAATAGCTGGTGAACTAACCCCAAGGCTTCGCTGGGCTGCCAGGAGGCAGAGATCTTGGAAAGCAATGGCAACCTTGAAGAGGTGCTACGGTGTGCCTGTGTTGGTTTACCGATTGGGACCTACAAATTGAACTTAACCAACCAACAACAATGGTGAACTAGTTGGCTAATGGTCAATGATAGGGGATGATAGCTAACAATTATGGGGGATATATACCAACTAGATGGGTAAGGGTCAATATTTACCAACCAACTATATAGTAGGGAATTATCATCAACAAGTTCATAAGGAAAACAATGGCTAATGTTTGGGGAACCAGGGGTAGGGGTTTTTGACCCACAGCCACATTAAGCCCGAACCAGTTCTGGTTGGTGGTTTTAAGCATTTTTGATTTTCCCTAGTGGTTATTAACAATTGGTTGGTTGACAAGCATATTTATCAAAGGGGTGGTTCAACCACCAACCAGAAACTAGTTTGTTGGATTAGTGGGATAGCTTCAAGCACATATCCAGAGCACGGGGAGCCAAACGTTACCATTACAGGTGGTTCAGAAAGGAGCCATCCCAGGTGCATTATGGTTGTTGGTTTCAGGGCACCCTTTTCAAAACTTGCAATGAGTGTAATCATCGCAATGATGATGATCCAAATATATCAAGATGTGAGATGTGCCCGTTGCAGTAGCAACATGAGGGGATCCTGGGTTGTGGGTTTTGGACTGGTTTTGGGATGAATGGCAAGAGCAGGCATTGTTTGTTGATGGCGGGTGGCTGCACTGCTGTTGCCAGCACTCCTAATCCGCAGTCGTTTCAGGGTACAAGCTGCCAACTTGCACATGTGTCAAGATAAAGTACGGCTGCTCGGGAATGCTCATCACTTCCATTTTTTTTCGCTTCCTTTGCTAGAAACCATGTGCGTCAACACAAGGTGTACGATGTCCACATATTTTGTGATGGTGAAACAGCAATCCCCCACTCAAACAGAAACTGCTCCACCTGAGAAGGTTTCATCCTAGGTGTTGTATCCTGGGGCATGTGCTGCTCTACCCATGAGTCATGCGGCGGCTCCAACAATGCGAACCGCGGCTGAATTGGTTGGATTGGGCATGGTTGGACACGTGTTTGAACTCACTGCCTGCCAACTCATTCATACAAGTTGCCCCAATCCAAGCTGGGCTGATTTGGTAGACATTCCTTTCAGAACAGACGGCGAAGTCCAGATAGTGGTGATTGCGATAGGCTGGCAGAGAGGTTCATGCTTCGATGATTTGCACAAATTGGTTGTTGAAAAGAGGTGATAGGTCAGTTCCTGATAGCTGCATGATGCTACAAGACAAAACAAATCGACACATTACAAGGGTGATCTCTATCTCTCAAAATAGGGGTACCCCGGGTACCCCTGAATCATCCAACACTAATGATAGTAATGAAACTTTCCATTTGGATATTTTGTGGGGTACCCCTGTTGTAAGACACCCACCATATAGCTGCTGCGAATTAAGGCATCAGCTTGCAGCTTGGCAAGGACACCCGGCCTCAAAGTGATTCGTCTCACCAGGGTTCTCCGAAACAGGCTTTGGCAAACGTAAGAAGGAACGCAAGCCATCGCAACTATACACTGAAAGTGGTCAAAGCAATGCTCCAGAATGTGTTGTGTTCAATTTCTCGAGGTTTTTGTTTGACGTTGGTTTCAAGACATGTCACCAAGCGTGAAGTGCCAGGATGAGCCCAAAGAGTTTGAGCTCGTGGCAGATGGGCCGCCCATAACCATCGGCCGAAGCTCCAAATCAGACCTGCAGGCACGGAGCTGGCCCTAGATGGCTTTTCAGAGCAGTAGAGCACACTCTCCGGCAACATCAGCTTAGTGCATTTCAAAAGATAACCTGTTTGGGCCATCGCTACAGACGTGGCTATGGATATGCAATCATTGAAGCCGGATAATTTCCGGACTTCTAAGTATTGCTTTGGCCAGGTGGTGTTGCAAACTCAGGGCATTTCCAACACACAAGCGGAACTCAGACTGCTGCAGCCTGGCTACAGAAAGGACAGCATGCAGAGATGTGGCATGAAGATGTGTGTGGCACATGTCAATGCAAGTAGCTAAGTAGCTACTCAAGTTGTCACTCGGAGTTGTTTTGGCTTTCATGGGCTTAAGGCTCGCCTGAACCCTTTTCCATTTGTGTCTCAGTGTCCCTTAAGGAAGCCTACGGATGGAGTCATTGGGCCAAATGACTTGAGGGTGCGAGACGTGAGCTCCAATGGGACTGGCATCCAGGCTGCCTGGAAGCATAGCTGGGGTCGAATTGTATTCTTGGTGATCATGCTTGATCAGAAAAGTCAAAATAGAAGACATCAACGATCATCAACGGTTCAAAATGTAAGAGGAGGGGTTGTCCTATGCGTTGGAAGTTTGCACAGCACATTCTGGTCACCAAATTTGAAGTGTCATAACTGCCAGGTCCACTGCATTTGAGCTGTTTGTTCCGCTTGGTCGTCATCATCATAATCATCATCACTACTATCATGCTTGTCACTAAGGCATTGATGCAGTCATGTTAAGTCACTATTTCATTCGTTAGTTGTTTGGGAATTCGTGCCTATAGTCAATTGATCCATTCATTCACTCATTAATTGACTCATTTATTCACTGATTCAAGCATTGTGTATCATCATATCATAAGGATTGCCATCGGCGTTGTCATTGCCCTCATTGTCATCATCGCCTTGGTCACCGTCAGCCTCACCACCATCATCATCATCATCATCATCATCATCATCATCATCAGCAGCAGCAGCAGCAGCATCAGCATCATCATCATCATCATCATCATCATCATCATCAGCATCATCATCATCATCATCAGCAGCAGCAGCAGCAGCATCAACATCATCAGCATCCTGATTGTCGTCATTGCTGTCGTTGTTGTAGACGTCAGCACCATGATCGTCGTCGTTCTCGCCGTAGCTTCAATGCATTGCGACGACAGCCACCACTGAAACAGCGACGCCAATAACAACAGCAGCAACAATAAGAGCAAAATGATGCAAAATGCAGCACGATCACCGCCGACAGCCAGAACAAACAGCTCCGGTTGCAAAATGTGCCAATACTGTCGGATTGCTTTGCACTGTTTAAATTTGATCCAGGAAGGGAGGGAGAGAAGGAGGCAGTCAGTGAGTGATGCAACATAGAAGGTTAGTTCCAGCTATAACTTTCAACATTGTGTGATTCATGTGATGGATGGTAGCCATTGACAATACAGTATAACTTCTTAACTTTCAACCTACAGTTTGGCTTTGTTCCCAATTCACAGTAAGCGTAACTCCTGTACTTTCTTCATGTTTCTTGGTACCCAGCTCCCAGAGATCTTGGTCTAAAACATCTTCGGCTAACCCTTAGCCGCGGCCTCCTGCTGGTAGGGGAAGTGTTCCCAACGGTCAGGGTGTTCGTCCAACAATGGAAAATATTTTGCCTGTTTGTGATCATGGTTTAAATTGGGTGGTTTTCCCACGGATGTTTTTTTTGGGATGGCTGGGAAGTTCCTCAATTTATGGATGACAGACCGATTTGCTCCAATTGAGATTTGATGAGTTGTGGCCACCCTTGTTGTCCACAATTTTTGGCGATGCCAAGACTTACTAATATGTGATCCTTGCCGGAGATGGCGCACCAACCCTCAAGCATTGGTAGAAGACTTGAAGCCTTTTTTGGATTTCGACCAGCCAGGCGATGTTGTCAGCTTTATTTTATTTCGATTGATGCAAAAAGTTTCCTTGGAAAAACCTACGGCTCGGGCACAGTTTCTGCCAGGATCCAGCATCAACTTCCGGAAAGCCGAGCAGGCTGAAGAAGGACTCAGTGACCAGTTCGCTCCGAAACATGCGAGCTCATGGATGTACTTGGCAGCTGGCATGCCACGACAATGTGAACAAATATTGGCAGTGGACATCAGTAGACCAGATTTTGATACGGATTTAAGTTGTGTTGGGCTCTTTTCAGGTGGGGATTCAATTTTGCATGGAATCGTATATTCGCGGGGCCATTGTTCTTTCCTGTGAGCCAACCAACCGAAATCACAAGCTGTTGCTGGTACTCTTAGCCCTTTCCCAAATGTCTTTCCTCAGCATTTGCTACACTGGGCGTTTAGAATCCTTGGGCGGCGCTGTGAGGATGTGGACACTCCCATCTCCGAAGGTGCAATCATCACCTTTCCCTTGCGAGTCAAGGTGAAAACGGAATCTTTGGCTGCACAGCAAACCCACCTCGTTGGGACGAGAATTTGGTGTTACTGAGTGGTTTCAATGCGATCGCTGTTGCTTTTTTCTCGTGATTCTATGATTATTATTGCTGTGATATAGCCTCGGTCACGGCAGCATTGGATACTCCGTTAATGCTTGCAGTCAGTATGTTGTTCCCCGTTGGTTTCATATTCTCGGTTATGTCCCCTTGCTTGGTGGTTTTGTCATTGCTGCAGTGTAGTGGCTTGGTTGTTGACATTTTTTGATGTTGTGTTGCTGCAACTATGCCGTGGTTGTGCCTCGTCATGTATTTTGAAACCATGCAGTGATTGTTGTTTGCGTCCCCCCTCTTGGCCTTTCAGATTGCCACAAGCGAGGCCCCGAGTTGTTTGTTGGGGGGCGGTATAGTTTTTCGACCAGGGCTCTCCTCTATCTACTATTGCCAGTTGACAACGACTTGCCATGCACTGAATCAATCAAGTCCTTTGCTGATGAGCGGGAGGAAATATGGATTGAATTTTGAAATGAGGGCTTTAGAAACCGGACAAAGCTGGACAATGTTAATTTCTGGCTGGTGGTTTGGAATATATAACGTTAATTTCCCAAAATGTTGGGATGGCTGTTTCCTTGACTGATACTGTTGAAACCACCCAGATTTGCATTCAATCCAGAAACGGCTGTGGGTCAATACTCTGTACCCCTGGCTGTTCAAATCCTACAAATGACTAATCTACGGTTGGTTGGTTGGCTTGCTTTACATTTGTCCATCTATCCAATATGGTTGGTTAGTTGGTTGATTAGCCTTTAAAAAATGGGTAGATGCATAAATGTTAACAAATTACCCTCCGGTAGACTAACATGGCAATGGAAAATCCACCATAAATGAATGATTTGCTAGGGTTTTCCTAACAGAATGGTAGATTTTCCAGCCATCCATGTTAGTTTACCAGAGGGCACGTTGTTAGACTGTGGTTCATAAATCAACCAGCCAGCCTGTTTTTTACCTCACTACCCATTTCATGCCACAGTTGATGGTTGGTTCATCACACACTTGACACAGTTGTTCATCTACCCATGTTATTTGACCAGCCATGTTAGTTAACCAGTCAGCCATGTTGATCTATCCATTCGTTGGTTGCTTAACATCAGCGCCCTTCCGCAGCACATGAGCCGCAGCGCCGCCAGGAAGAGGCCCAGGCCAAGGTCATCCTTCGATGGGCAAAGCCTTCCGAGCCTTCCCAGGAGGTTGGGCCATGGCCAGACGATTGCAGGTCAGTGCGGTTTAATACTAGGGGTGATAACTAATAATTATAAGGGATATGTACCAACTATATGGTTATGCATAGGTCAATATTAACCAACTAATATTGGGGGATAATGACCAACAATAATCAGGGAAACAATGGTTAATGATAGGTGAACCAGGGGGACTAAGGGTTTTGACCCACAGCCATGTAAAATTCCAACAGCTAGCAAACATGTTTTTTAAAAAAAAACTAGTGGCAAATTTAGCAATCACTGAGGTTACAAAGAGTTGCAACCCCATCATTCAGCAAGTGGAGCTATATACATAGTTAAGTATCACTACTGTGAATGGTTCATTGCGCAAGCGAGTTTTGGTACCGTTGTTGTTCGTGATGTCCAATCACTAATTGCATATCTTCGACCTTGTTGTTTGTAGCTACTGGCTTATCAAAGGCCATTGCTGAACATTTGCGACCATGCTCACTGCTTACTAAAACTACTAAAAACCCATCATTGACCACGATCCACCCTTATCTTTTTCGCCAACTATTTTCAGAATTGTAAATCATACTTCACCATAATTCAAAATTATTCTCCATCACCAATCATTCTCAACCACTGCCAATCATTATCAACCATCAATCAGCCATCATCAATCCTCAATCATCATCAACCACTACCAGCAATCATCCTCAACCACTGCCGCCGCGCCCTCCCCCGCAGGCGGCCGTCGACCCGGGGGTTTCGAACCGCTCCGCAGACGCGGAAACGCCCGCACCACCACCCGTGGTGGAGCCGCCGGTGAGGCGCAACGATGGAACCCATCCGCAGTTGGTTGGTGGTTGAACCATGGGTAGTAATGGCTAATAATTTGACTGTGCTGGCCATTGTAGTTTCGCGCTCCCTCAAAGAGGGTCATGGAGTGATGGCGCTAGAGAAGAAGAGAAGAAGAATGGTGAATAATAGGGGGTAATGACCAACAATGATGGTTAAACAGCCATCTGGTTGGTGGTTTATTTTTGTTGATTTTCACTAGTAATCATAACAAATGGTTGGGCGACAAGCCACGGGTTGAAACCGGCAACCAGCACATTGAGTGATTTGACTCAAGTAATCTACTTGGAGCAAGGATTCAAATTGAGCCGGGATTCCATTCATTCAAGTAATGAGGAGAGAACGTTTTCTTTGAATCCACTCATTGGTTTTCTCCTCGCTCAAATAATGACTGGAGGACACACACTGCGTAACTTGCCATTGAATCATAGTTATAAAGCACACTTATGAACCTTGACTGCCGTAGCTCGCCATTTACCCAATAAAGGTGACAACATTTGATACATGGACTTATTAGTTATTATAACCATAGTTCAGTGATTTGATAAACCATGCCTAGTTATAACCATAGTTTTGAGTCTCAACTGGTTGAGTAACCGCCATATTGGACATATAAACTACCTATTAATAACCTATAGCTTTAAACCATAGGTTGTAAACCCTAGGATACAACTTATTAGCCATCATAGGTTATCAACCTACTGCTCTTATAATTCATAGGTAACCTAAGGTATATACCTGGTAACCGAATAGTAAGCTATAGGCTATAGGTATAAAGCTATAACTTAAGGTTCAGCAACTATGGTTTATACCTACATATGGTTGATACCTATGGTTTATACCTATGGTTGATACCTATGGTTGATACCTGTGGTTACCTATGGAACCATAATCCATAGGTCATAAACCTTAACTTATTAGTAAGCACCTTTCGCTGGACTTCTCGCGCCAGGGAAGAGATCCCTGTGCTGCCGGGCGCCGACGAGCTTTTGGGTTCCATCAAGTTGGACAACGGCGACACGACTGCTGCGCCCGGGTCGCATGGGAACCTCTGGAAGTAGCCAGAAGTGACATGTAGAACACGAACTTTTGCACACATCTTGGCTTCTACTTTTGAACAACTAGGTTTTGAACAAGGTCCTTGATTCCAAGCATGATTGAACCATTCGTTCGTGATGACTGCTTGGAATTGATTGAATGAAGCCGCGAGCCGCGAGCATATATTTTCTATTCCGCCCACGTTTCCGCACGCAACACAAGCAGACTCCATACAAAGCCCAGATTGAAACAACTTGGTTTTTAGGCACATCAAACCAAAAGCTCTGAAATGTTAGGAGTTCCGGTTGCTTTCTATGGGGTGAAGCTTATGGTGGATGAAAGGAGTTCCCAACGTTCAAAATTCTGAGCTTCAGGACATGACGGAGACGCCGCAAGTGCCACCCGTTGAGGTGAAAGATGTGACTGCGAAGGCACGCCATAGTTTGCATAATGGCCTTGCTTGGCTCCCCAAGTTCCATGGTTTATCAAAGAAGTGCATTCTTGTTATCATGGAAAGTGCAGATATGGGCAGCCGCATGTTTTGTCATGGATAATCTTCACGGGACAGACCCTGAGGCTGCGGACACTCGATGTGCCACAAAATCATGCTCGATGGATATGGTCCAAACATGTGCCAAAGGAATTGGCACTACCACGAGTCATCCATCTCAGGGTGTCCATAAACGCTGACACCAAAAAAGATCGCAAAATGGTGGCAACCACTTGTGAACATTGCATTGCATTGATAAGTCTTAGCCATTGTAAGCATCATTGCAACGATTATGTTTAGCAAGGACTGTCCTTCCCCAAACGCCGGCAAATTTCCATGGGTTTGTTGGCATTACCATTATGCAATAACGGGAGCAGTTGACAACGCGGTGCATCCATGACAGGCAACCAGGAGTGCAAGGGTTGGAACGTTTGGCCATCAGTAGGGATACTATAGGCCATCTACTGTGGATCATTTGGACTGGGATGGTATATGGTAACTTGGGCTAGCCAGCATTATTCAAGATTCAAGACATGTAGACCGTACACGTGGTACAGATGTCCCTAACCTGATGTCAGTACCTTCAACACCTCCTATTGGATACACTTTCTGAGTCACAGACACGGCACATTTTGCTGATGCCCTCGGCCAGCGCAGGACCCAGTGTCCGTGGAGGAATCCGACGCAAAGATGGGGCAAAAGGCATCCCCACTGGTGCTCTGGAAATATGATTACTAGAATGATGGCTTCTCATGCTTGATCGCTATATGGCTCAAAGCTACATACATTTTAGCATATGACGCAAGGTAGGTGGACATCCCAACAAAGACTCGAGCTTGGTCATTTGGTGGATGTTTGGGCACAGGGTATTGACAGACATGATGGCTTTATGGCCACGTTCATTCCCCGAAACTATTTACCATTGCCATCCATTACCAATGTGTTTTGCATTTAGGATACCAGGTCGGCCCCTGGCAGTTATAAGCTGCAGGGTTATAAGCCCCATAACTGGTATAGTTAACCCCAGTTAAGTTACTTTTACACCAACTAAATCCAACTAACTGGTTGATAAGTAGATTGGTTATAACAATCCACTAACTATTAGTTGTTTGACATGTTTGATACTAGTGGTACATCCAACCAAGCTAAGTGGTTGGGTGCCCACCTTGTACCATGGACCAAGGGCAGTTCCCCCTCGATCGCCAGGTCGATGAGTCCGATAGTCTCTTGGCCAGTCGCGCCCCGCCGGTGCCGGTGACCCGAAATCGGGCGCATCTTCATGGCACGCAACGTTGCCATGGGGCTATGGGGTCGATAGTAAGCAACCAATATTGAGGATAATAACTACGTAGTTACCAATTATGCTGGGCCACCAGGTCGCCTTCAGCCCTGCTAACCCCCCCCTCCCCAAATACTAAGCACCAATTACTTAAAATTTATATAGGCTTACTATGGCTTACTTGTCAATCTCAACATGTCCACGATGGTCTGGGTGACTTTTGTGGGGCCTGACAGGTTGGACCCTGCGCGAGGTCAGTTCAGTGGTTCCCATCGCAGAGGATCCCTCGGGCGACTCGGTGGCTGTCACCGTCCGCGAGGGCTTTGATCCTTGGTGGCACGAGGGATGAAGCGAAGAGGTTGGTGGATGGTAGTGGTGAAGAGGTGCGCGCTGAACTAACCAGATGGCGATAGAGAGAGAGAGAGGGAAAGAATCTAACGATGGGTCAATATGAATCAATCAAATAGTGGGGGATTTCCACCAACAACAATATAGGAAAAACAGTGGTTAATGATAGGGGAACCAGGGTTTTGACCCGCTGCCATGTTGTCAACTCCAAGCTCCAGGCTTTGGCATCTCAGTGCTGGGGACACCGTCATTGCACACAGATCGTCCATGGTTGTTTTGTGTTTGGTACTGATCGCCAAAATGTCATCAAAAACATCAATAGCAGACATATTCCTGGCGCAGTTATGCATCAATTACGATCTTATGAGCATAGAGGATTGCTTTTAGACGTTTGGCCACCAAAGCAACGAGAGACATGATCGAAACTATCGACATGTATCACCGTCACTGATCGAACCATAGAGCCACTGGTTGATATTGTAAAGGTGTAGTCACCCATGAACGACCATGCCAAGCATATTTCCAGTGAGTAGCTGGTATAGTTACTCCTGCTATGGACCAACTAGCATGGCAAGCCTATTCACAGGTACCCTCCAACCATTGCACACCACGAGCATTCTGGTCCAACAGGGGAGCCAACGCCTTGGGAAGCCGCTTTCATCCCAGAGTTGCCGCCAATAACTTGGGGGTGCATCATGGCTGCCTTGTTTGAGTCATCATCATCCACTGGGTGCCCATCGGTCAAATGTAATGCTGCGAAGGGCTCCAAGACCCCCAAAGGCTGACGGTTGGAGACAATTCTTTGAAGGGCCAAGGGAAGTTGGTAGATCGTAGGTAGATCAGATGCGCCAGTTACTGATTCCGAAACGGGTTTTGGGAGCACCAAGCAGCTCCAGGCACCTTGGGAATGGCCAAAATATTCCGCATCCCACTGCCGGGGTAAGGTGAAGAAGACAGCATTCATGTGGCAAAGAAGCAAGCAGCCAAAGACATGGCAAATAAAATGCAGGAGAAGCAGAAGAAAAAAGAAGCAGACGAGCAACTCAGCTGGCAGTGATGGCAAGGTGCCAATTCCCCAGCGAGATGGACAAAGCATAGTGACAACCATCGGTCCTGAGTTACGAGTCATGGGATTTTTGAGGAATCACCAGAATACGGAGCACGTTATTGCAAACATGCAATGCCTTCCTATGGACTGACCCGGGCAACCAGTCCGCAATTCATCTTTTGAACCTGTTCATGTGAGGATTTTCACAGGACAACAGGTACATGACGACATGGGTCAAACATACGGCGAATCACACGGACCAAGTTTATCGCCATGTTTCCTTTGCGTGGGCTATAGTCTACCAAGCACCTCTAGAGTGGCCATTTGAAAAGTTTTAATGGATTAGAGATGCTGTTGTCTCTCCACTGCGCTGAACGTTGCTAAGGAAAGAAGCCAAGGAAGCAGAATCCAAGGCGCAGAAAAAAGACGAAGCAAAGGTGCCATGGTGTGTGCGGTGGTCGATGTTGTCGGCTTCGGTTTTTGTACGCAAGGAGATTGATTGGCAAATCACTGACTCAGTGCAATGCGTGCAAGGATAAATCCGACGATTCTGAAGACGAAGGAAAGGCCAAAAAGAAAGACGAGTCCGCTAGTGACAAAGGTGGGGACAAGGATAGCTCATCCAGTGGCAAGAGAAGCTGGGCGAAAGGTGCTGGTGCCAGTTGTTTGTAGCGTGTTTGCTCACCAACCACTACACTGTGGACAGGATAGTGGTATAGTTGATGGTATAGTTGTATTGTTTGTGGCTGGGTTGCGCAAATGTTGCTCAACCACACTCTGACAAAGGATTAGATTGGGCAGTTGCATATTAAAAGCAGGCATCAGCTCCAAGATTCCACGCAGAACCGCACATGCCTGTGCTTTTTAAACCATATTTGTTTGTCCCTGGAGGTCCCTGGTGATGTTTCATGTTTACCTCGTCATGTCCAGGAGCCGGCCTTTTCAACAATCAGTGACTGTGCATGTACTCACGCGTTCTGAGCCCAAGAATTTGTTGCAATTGATGCTGACTCCATGCACCTGTTGCTTTCATCCTTAGATTTGAGCAAGCTGCCACTGCAAAAGTAATTGCTTCAAATGCCAGACTGTTTGTTATCCTCGGATGGTAGGTAGCATTATTCACACTTTATGGTTGATGATATGGCCATTGGCTATGCTCACAATGTGTAGTCATAAATCTCCCTTGGGTGGTCCTGGATTAGAAGCCAGGGCGGGTGCCAAAGAACTAACCCTCTCACGTTGGATCAAAAGCTGCTTATACCTCATTTCTGGTCATTATGACAGCTTGCTTGGCCGCTTGCTTGGCCGCTTGCTTGGCCGCTCAGCTGGGGATCCCACCTAGGAAAGCCCAAGAAGAAAGGTGGAAAGAGCCGGAGCCGGTCCAGTTCGTCCCGTCGCAGCCGCAGTCGTTCCGGGAAACGGAACCGCAGCCGTTCCAAGCGCCGCAGGAGCCGCAGCCGCCACAAGCGCCGAGACAAGCGGAGAAGTCGCTTGGAAGCAGGGCTTGGTCGCCACAAATCATCCCTGCCATCCTAGAACGTTGTGGGGTACACATTACATGCACATTTAATGTTGAGGCAGTCAAAGTTTCAAATTCTCCAGGTCAGTAAGGATTTGTTTTTGTGAGAAACTCTTTCAGCACTCCTTTGGAAGCTTGGAAACCCTTCTCATGTCGGTATACTGTATACCGAGTGTCCATCGGCAAATCATGTTTGCGAAAACAAATACCAGAAAAACAGACCCTCCATTTAACAAAGTTACATGAAATCACCCTGATTAGGGGGCCAAGGTGAGACAGATTCCAATACCAATGAAACAGAAAAGAAGAACACCGTGAGTCACCGTGAGTTCATGAAAGATGGTTAGAATGCAGGAATAGTGGGTTGCGTGCATCGGTTTGAATGCAGTTGACAGCATGTGACAGCCACAGTTTTTCCTCGGAGATGCCACTGCTAGTTTCGCTCCGGCATTAACCTTATCCATTGGCGTTGTGGCATGCCAGTCTTCAAGTCTTTGATACCTGACCAAAGCCCTTATTAGGGGCGTATATGCTTCGCCATGTGACATAAACCGCCACCCATCCCATAAAGATAGCAGTGCCAAAAAGTATTTAAGTTTCTGGAGTCCAGTCCAGCTGAGCAGTCTTTATTGAATGGTAGACAGCTGGTATTCCAAAGATGGCTTGTCATTTTCAGCTTCGTAGATCTTCGGTCGTTTCCTATATACTAATCATGTGTAGCCGAATTAGCTATACTGACCCAACATTGCAAACCTAGGAACAAACTATAATATGAAAATTCCAAGTTATAAGCCGCCAGCTGATCACCCAAGAGATCGCCGTCTCAGGCAAGAGCCGCCGCCGGCGCAGCCGCAGCCGCAGGCGCCGGCGGCGCCGG
>VSDK01012872.1:47614-79945 GCA_009767595.1 Symbiodinium kawagutii | reverse complement strand
ACCGCGCGGCCGGGGCCGCGGCAGCGGGCGACGGTCGCCGCGTCGAAGCCCCATGAAGCGGAAGCTTTCGGAGGAGAAAAAGGCGCAATTTTCCGACGAAAATGCGGAGGGAATATGGCCAGAGAGAGAGCTTATTGAGATTTGGTGCCACCATGGATGATTTGGGGCTGGATTACACACCATTTTCAAATCTTTACAGTGTTTACGGTGAATGGTGAACATGCTTTTGCTTTGTGAAGATGGTTGATTAATTCATGCGTTCATGTTTGGATTTGACTGGCTGAATTGAGGACGCGGGCGTGTGGGGAGTGTGTGAAACATTTTTTTAACAAATCAATTCAAGCCACAACCGCAGGACAAGGCATCCAACCTACCACTACCATACTGTAGTATATTTGGACGTAGCTCATCAATGACAGGATGACAGGGGCGTATGAACATAGCAAAACAGGATCGTCATACAACTATATAGTAGCAACTGCTTGGGCTTTCGGCATTCAGTAGGTCACACACCGGTCCCTAGCAGCCGGGTCAAAAGATCATGCTTTCTCGTTGCAATGTTGCCCACCAAACCCTGGTTGATTTTTTGCGGCAAAAGGGGTTCGTAGTTGACATCGCAACGAATGCGCAGAAGATTTGCGAATCATAGGAGCACAGCCGAATTCTCCAGGTTTTTCGTTTCCAGGAATACTTCCAATACACAAATAGTGACGTGATGTTCAAGTGATATGTTCAAGTTCAGTGGCTTATTCAAGGTGCTTGTTTAAGATTTTTAAGTGCTGTTTGATAATAAGTAATGATAATGTTGATCCGACATTGTGACATATGATGATGTATTGTCGTGTGTTTCCCTTCCGCCCCTAGTGCATTTCTCTCCCACCTCTCAACCACAATGCCAGCATGCTTGGATTTTGGCAAGCAAAATGGCGAGGAAACCAACCAAGAAGCGCGCAGCAAGAGCGCCAACAAAGATGCGAAGAAAAAGGATGACAAGGACTCATCAGATTCAGAAGCCAGAAAGACCAAAGGCAAAGCAGAGACTTCACCTGCAAAAGAAGCTGGCAGTGCCGCTGCAAAGCCTGAAAAGTCACCGGACGACTATATGAACCTGGCCCTGATTTCAGTCCTACAGTTTTGGAAACGGGTTGATTGATTTCTCCTCGACTCATGTTTCTGTGGTGCCACTACGGGCAAGACTTTGATTGCCCAAATCTTTCAGGATGCCAAGATGATGCAAGCCAAACTTATTGTATTGTTTGAGGATGTTTTGAATCCGGTTCGCCTGCGGGTTTCATAGGTTAACCTTGACTCGCAGGCACAGATTTGGCTAGATGTGTTTCTTCACTTCAGACATTACTTTGCCGCATATACACGGTGAATAATGCATGTCAGCATGAGTTTCATTTGTGCATATATGCACACATGAAATATATTGACCTGCAAACTCAAATGCCATATTGATAAATGATTGTCTATATCATAGATGTTTATGCAAATCTAAATCTGTGTATGCAGCGTATATGGCGTTTGCATGCCAATGTCATGCATCGTATCTTCACACGCCTGCGTTTGAGCTAGGAACGAACCGGTGGAGCAGCCGCCGGCGAAGAAACCCGCGGAGTCGGGCCCGAAGTCAGCCATTGTGAACCCCTTCCATGCACGGCTCATCGCCAAGCACCAACAAGAGGCGGGACAGTGCAAGCAGCTGCTGTGATGAAGCATCTAACTTCTGATAGGTTACAACCAAGTTTTAATAGGGTATAACCCAAACATATAGGTTGTAACTAACTTCTGAAGCAGCTAGCTCATAGACCTAGGGCTTTCCAAACCATCATTTTGATAGGTTGTAACCCATATTGTTGCAGGTAAAAACCTCCCTTTTTAATGGTTTGGGGGGCCATGGGAGGAACTTATTACTAAATTGACTCACCAACCAGCCAGCCAATCGAGGAATCAGCCGATGGCTTGAGATGATTTTTTCAAGGGTGAACTGCGCAGTGTTATGCACCCGCGAGTTTCCACCACCACTCTCGGGCATGCAGTGCGATCTTCTTGACTCAGCGGTCATGCAACTAGCTGGATCCAGTCAATCCATGTCCCTGGCTCCAAGAATAGCTCATTCATCCTGGGGGCTGTGAGCACGATCAACTGTTGCAAGTGAAAGGTAGTAAGCACATGTAGGTGGCGGTCCCGGTTTCTTGGGGTAGGACCAAGATGAAACAGTCTCAAGATTTGCAAAGGAGTCCCTATAGATTGTGGTAAACTCCCAGAATACGAAGCCACCAGATTGCCACGATGCTCTGGAATTGAGGATACAGAGACAAGCCAAACCAATGCGTGCAAATATGTGCCAATCAAACTCATCCCAAACCCTTGATGCAGGCAATTGAAAAAGCCAAAGCCGAGGTCGAGGCTAAGGCCAAAGCTCAGGAAGCGTCTTGCACCGGAGCATGAAAACAGTTTTGTTATTGTTATGTTTTGTTAGGTGTTGTTGTCATGAAGCTCTGCTTGTTTCTTAAATCCATATGTTGAGTGAATGGCTTGATTGAGTGAGAGATGGAGCCTTGGTTGGGGGATTTTGACGGCTTTGTGGCATGGCTTGTTTGCAAGCTGAAGCGGGAAAGACTGGCTCCACTTGTATCATGCAGCCTGCGTCCAAGCATGTCATACCAGTGCTAAGAAATAAGCTGAAGTCATTGACACCAATTTCATCCAATTTCCAGATCGTTGGTTTCCACGACTGTCATTGGGCTGACTGAGGGGTACTGCAAGCTTAGAAAATGCCAACTTGCACTTTGTCCCCAACTTCTCCACTAAGGAAGCGGAAGCCAAGGCCAAAGCCGATGCCGAAGCAGCCGCCGCCGCTCCTGCGGTGCCAGCCATGACCGTCATGACTGGAGCTCCTCCGCCGCCCGTTGTGCACCCCCCGGAGCAAACGGCCATGGCTTTGCGGAACATTTTTACGGCCGGAGCAGCTGATCCCCAAGCAATGGCTCCCACTCAACCTGCTCCCGCTCAACCTGGTCAACCGCTTCCAGGACACAACCCGGCCAAAGGCATGATGTTGTTTGATGTCCGCATGTTTGTTCATGCTATGGGTGTGACCCTGTCCGTCCGGAAAATGCAAGATCTGAACAATCATGGCACTTGGGGACCCATGGCTGAGCAGTTCAACACATTTTCGAGAATCCTATCGCGATGTTGTTAATTACCACATATTCCCACCACTTGCAGGTTCCTGTTTCACCTGTCCTAACGAACATCAGCTGTGCCCAACCCCCCCTTGTATGACTGATGGGACTCATGGGGGCTAGGACTTTCCGGAGCCGTCGCCAAAGCTGCTTCGCGACCGCCGCAATCCGTTGAGCAAGCCTTTGGGGCGGGTGCTCAAGGCCGGGCGATCAAGATGAACTACAGTACTAATGATAGTCATAACATGTCATGACTATGCCATACTATACCCTCTCGTAAACTAACCTGGCAATGATTTAAGCTATATTTTATAGTGAAACCCTGGAAAATCACCAATACTTGGTGGATTTTCCATTGCCAGGGTCGTTCACCAGAGGGTAGTCATTTAACCATCAGCTTAGCATCATTTCATCATCGACCATGTTCAAGCATGATTTTTTAGGGATGTAGAAATCATTGAGCAAAACATGTTTTTTGACAACGGCGGCTGGTTTTGAGTGCAAATGTAACCCTCCCCAGCAACCACGCAGCAGCAGGTTGGATGTATGTGAAATATCCAGATCTATAGGGGAACAATCTGGAACATGAGATTCGGAACATATGAAGGATCCACATGGATGCAAATCATTGGCAGATCATGTTGTCGACCTTGCATGCGTTCATGTGTGCAGTGGAGTAACCCTTGTATACCCAAGGGTGTGCAGTCATTTGTGTGGATTGCTTTTGATTCATCCGTGAAGTAGTTTCGAAGATACTATGTTCACAAAGTCACCAGGTTGTTCGTTGCTGGGTTTCACTAATTGACAGGGACACGTGGACACATACCTACCAATGAATACTAATGGTATGTGTTGTTGCCAAGGATTTGGGCCAATCCATGTTGCGCACTTGCTGCAGCTGCAGCATTAGAATTCATGCATTTGAACCCCAGCTGTCACTCGAATCTGTTGGTGTGTGTGTGTGTGTGTGTGTCTGTGCTGCGTGCAATGTTCTGCACTGTGCTGTGCAGAGCTTTGCCGTGTGTTGTGCATCCAAGGCTGTCCATAGTTTCCGGTAATAGATAGCATTAATTCTAGTGATAATGCCTTCTGACGAAAGTGTATGCAGTGAAATTGCTCATCTAAACTCAGAGCATGGCCGGCAGACACGGTGTGAGCATGCAGGCAATATGGGTATGGCTGCCATGGGCGCCCACTCTATGGGCACACCTGCTGTGGGCACGCCTGCCATGGGCACTCCTGCTATGGGCACTCCTGCTATGGGTGGTATGGCAGGGGGGGGAAAGGGTCTTTGTTTTTGGACAAGAAACCCATATATGTTTAAATTTTAAACAGGTTGCCATGTACTGAGGTTGGCCCTTGATATCAGTACATCAGCTATGATAGATGTCTCTGTCGCAGCAACTTCGAGGTATGGACGGTATGGGCATGGCTGGCATGGCTGGTGGCATGGCTGGTGGCATGGCTGGCGCCCCCATGGCCTCTGCCATGCCCGGCATGGCGCCAATGATGGGCATGCCCATGGGCATGGGCTACCCCATGGGCACCATGGGTTGCACCGGTTGCCCCATGGGAATGGCGCCACCTCAGGGGCAAAGCGGTTGAGTGATGCTGGCGTTGCTCGGCCGACTGGATGATTTGGCTGGCACGATGACCTGGGCACAGCTGGGGAAAGCAACTGACTGGCAACAGGCAGGTGATCTTAGACACTGTTTTGAGGGACAATCCAGGATGGTTCAAGACCATTACCCCATGAATAGCACCAGCTTGGGGCAGAAACTTGGCATAGAAACATCACGGCTGTGGATGGGCGCGAGCCATGTCCAAAGCACGGAAACTGGTTGGTTGGTTGTCAACTGTGAAGCTCTTTCGGGCAGCCTTGAGTTGTCATGCTCCTACCTAGGACCTTGAGACACCCTTCCACTGGAGTGACACACACACACACAAGTTTTTGTTGTCACTTGCAGTTTCCAAGTCTCCAAGCTGGCTTGTCGGGAGTCATCCTCAGCCAGGAGTTTTGGGATACCAGTAGAGTGCATCAATCCTCAGATCGCCTGTCCCTGAGGCTTGCTGAACGTTGTGAGAGTGCTGCAGATTTTAGACATGTTCCGCACCCTGGGTGATTTACAATGGTCACGAACCTGTACGACACTGGGGCCTTTGGGGCCTCAGCTTGGACCCTTCACAGTCGAGAAATCACCCAGATCCCAGCTATGATGGGCAGCAACGGGACGCTGCCACGACCCGGCGATCGCTCGCGTTTCTCTTGCCGAGTAAAATGATTCGTGACCCGCTTGAGTGTTGTACAGGGACAGGTCCATTTTGCCATACACTTGTGGGTCAAGGGGCCCTGCACATCCTGCACCCCTGGTAAAATGAACAGAATAGTATTGATTGGAGGGTTTGCCTACCAACTTTGATTTTGGTGGATGGTTGATTTTAATCCATTCCCGTATTGCTCTCGAATCTCAAGCCTTAATGTGTCTCTCATGGACAGGTATACTGGCATACTACCATTGCACATGCACATGCCCTGCTAAGCCCAAGCACATTCGCAACTCATTGGATATGTTGCTACTCTACCCTAGCTGCTGAAAGGATGGGACACGAGCCTGGCCCAGAGCAGTGGCGATACGAAATTCCTGGTTGAAACCCATTCTGGACATGAAGGCAGACAGACAGATAGATAGATCGATAGATTGATAGATAGATCGATAGATATACCATACATGCATATATGTATAGTTCTTGGGATGGTGTAGTCACTTCTAAACTTATGGGAGCCGCTGCTTTCATGGTTGTGGGTACATCATTGCCCTGGCTTGCCATGGGAACGAACATGAGGGGCATACACCATGTGTACTTGCTGGCTTTGCAGTGACAATCCTTGCTGCAAGTTCATGGTACGCCGAAGGAGACGGCAGTAGAGTCTTGATCCATAGGAGATAAAGATGCGCATAGTGCCCTGGCGCCAGCAAGTCCTTCGGGAAGGTGTGGTGAGAACAAAGGCACCCAGGGAATGCCATGGAATGCCATGGATGTGCTTCCTTGGACAGGTCTCAGAAAGCCTCCGGGAACTCCACCGAGCTCTCCAGGCACAGCTGATGAGTTGGGCTCGGTGGGCGCTAGGTCTGAACAGATGTGCTTTGGCCGGGCCTGAAACCTGCAGGGCTTGACAAGTGCCACGATTTGATCTTTTATAAAGAAGCTACCCTGGACTGGTTGGGTGGTTCTCCCATCCTCGGAACCCTGGGAAGTCGATATCCCGGGGGCCGAGGGGACCTTCAATCAGCATCGTTATAACCAACGTTGCTGGGCATGCGACCACCCAGGTGACATGTATGCCGCATGTGTAGATGTGCTTGCAGATTTGTTCTACCTTTTTTGGAGCATGCATGTCCAAAAGCACGGGCAGATATATTTGCTGGACATATTTTGACATATATATATATATATATATAGATTTAGCATGATTTAGCAATGCTTGTACATGTTTTATGCATACCTAGACATTCATTCGTACTACTTTTTTTTGGATGACTATGTTGTTGACCTCTTTTTGGAGTTCTCGCCTAGAAAAAGTAGTTCTCGACCAAAACGACTAGTTTTCTCTATTTCCTATGTTTTCCTATTATTTACAATCCTGAAGAAGGTTACCATACTTTATGTTGAATTTTCAGGGATTTTCGTAGTTTCAAGGTTGAATTCATTAAATGTTGTTATGTTCACCACCCTAGCCACCACCACCATCTCCATGACCATCGTCATCATTGCCATCATCCATCCATCATCCATCCATCATCCATCCATCCATCGATCGATGAAGCCATCGCTCCGCAGAGCGCCAGTCCTTGGCTGCAGCTGGGAGGCAGCTGTTTGGGAGGCCACGGGCACAAGAGCCTCGAAAGGAAATGGGGTTAACCTCCCCAACCAGATCGTGGATCCAATCCCTGGGATAAAGAAAGCTAAGATGTAAGGGTATTGTTCGTATGATGGTAAGCTAGAAGGCTTTACCACATTTCAGAATACTTAACCATTCTTTCTGATAAATCTAAACATGATACCTTAGAACCACTAACCAGGTGTTGATACTGTAATGGCGCCATCGCTCTCTCTGGTGCATGCGCCCATGGAGCTGCTGGGGGAAGTCAGCTGAAGGCCGGGTTTTCCAATCAGTTACCCAGTGGTTGCAACCCTCGATACTAATATATAGATCGATACATATGTTCCTATCTCGAGGGTTGGGCCCACTGGATGAATTTATGTGCTGCCTGATCGTTTCAATTTCTGCACGTCAAAGCAGTTGCATCTCAACCCAATGGATGCCCATGCTGCAGCTGGGCTCCAAATGTCCAAGTTGATTCCAAGGTTTCGTGATCAAAAAGTGGAACGATAAGCCATATAAATGAAGTATCAAATGATGTCAGCAATGTATGCCAGAATGTGTCAGCTAGCGATAATAAATCAGTTTTACCACTCGTTGGCTTTTGCCAGCCATGACTTCGGCTGAGTCATCAGCCACAGACTTGGCGCGTGCGTGGGAGTCAGTACCGAACCTTCGTCGGCGTGCCCACCAACTCCAGCTGGTCTCTAGACTTCTTTTGAACCGATCACCTCTAAACCCTTTTTGTGTCAATGTTGAGACTTCAACATGACGTTTTTGCAATGAGCTAGGTTGGCTAACTGCATATATGCATATTTTCCGTGCCATGTATTTCATTCTCAGGTCACCTTCGCCCAGGAGAATGTCATCAATCGGGATTCGTGTGTCCAGAATGAGCATGTCCTGACTCTTGCATTGAGCCATCTAGGGACTAGGGTCAGTATTCAAACCTTGGAAGTGCACATCGAAAGCTTCTACTGCTTGATGAATATCCCGATCCCTCGTCGCTGCACTTCATTGGTATATCTTTGGTTCTCTTTGTTATGCTGTTTGCATGGGATATTAGGATTCAAAAGAGCTAACTTCTGAATTTGGAAAGTCTACCTCCGAGGTAATGCGATTGCTATTCAGGCTTGGGCCTTGCGAAGGATGATCTCGGTGTATAACCTGGTGACCCGACGACCTCATGTTCCTAGAGAAATAGCTCTAAGGAGGATCCTCATCAGCCAGGGTTTTGACATTCCCTTGGAATCACCGCCACGGCCAGGTCCAAGCGTAGGCAGCTCTCGGGTTGACCATGCAGGTGGTGATGATCCAAATGACTCTGAAGATGATGGGAACTTTTGGGAAGAAAATTCTGAATCAGAACAGGGGACTGACGATGAATGCCTCGACATGCCAATGCCTGTTGATCCCAAGGGTAACTCGTCAGCATATATTTTGCAATATCATAAATCCGTAAAAGCACATATATAAGATATATACCGAATTATATAATATATATCATGTGTATGAGCCCTCATCCCAGGTACTGATTCCAGAGACAGCCATCCTATTGCTGACCTTACTGTCCCAGCCTCAATTACCCACCTCCACTAATCCCTCTTTCCGCCTTCTGCTGCCAGGAATCCACAGTGGAGTACACCACCGGCTGGGAGAAATCGTTGTTGGATGCCATCGCCAAGAAGGGCCCTGAATGCGTTGTTGTTGACAAGCTTGGGATGACAATGGAAGTGGTCCATGGAAAGCCTTTGGCAATTCCTCCGCCTGAAAGATTTCCGTTGTCAGTCAAGACTTCATCAGCTGTTAGGCCTATGGTTTCGGATCCGAAGAACTCACCATCTTCTTCTGCTGATGTGGTGAAAACCCCAAGCCCAAAAGGCAGGGAACAAACCCATGTGTGTAAAGAAGCAATGTTTTGAATGATGCATCTCATTTCTATTGATGGTGCAGGCCTCTCGCCATCAGAGGAAACTCCACCAAAGACAGTGGACCAGGCCCCTGACTTGGGTTGTTATTGTTGGTGGGTTGGCGGTTTCAAGTTTCAACCCCATCTGCCAATCCTGCGCGCCTCTTGTGCCAGGAGGCTTCAAAGCGAATGGCTGCCGCGGCCTTGCAGGAGATGGACAAGTTGCAACAACGGCTTAAGCTTTTGAATCAGCTTCGTCAATTGCAACATGACCTTCAGCATCTTACTCTCTTGAAAAGGGAGCGAGATCAAGCAACCAAAGACGTGAAGCCGTACAACAAGTGCAATCCACCTGCTGTCAGTTTCATGTCACCAATAGGATTGCAAATATGTTTCCAACTTGATGTCATTCGTACGTGCAACTAGTAGATCAAAACAATGCCATTTGGACTCGTAGCATATCAGGTGAAGTGGATCAGTCTGCTGTCTCAGGTTTGGATGACATGGATACCCTTCCAATGGAGGTTGAAGGCTGAAAACTTTTTGATCAGTACATCAAATAGGATCAGCAAAACATATTTCATATACTTTTGTCTAGATCATGCATCTACAGCTCTTGGCGCTTTTGGCGACAGGTGGGTTCAAGCTTGCAGCTTCTACGCCCCCTCTGGCAAGTGAGGACTCTGATGCATTCGTTGGGGTAGCTACGAGAACTGAGAACAAGAGATCTACTTTGGAAGGTGGAGGTTCTGAGGTTTCGAGTGCCCACATCTTTTCGGAGCCACCGGTCCCAGCATTGGAAGTACCCAAGAAGGAAATGACAGCATTGGAGGAAGAGGAAACACCATTCCCTGCAGACATGCCAGCAAAAGATCAAGAGGAGGAGACACCGTACCCGACTGTGGATGAAAGCTCGCCGCCCAACACTGAAAGTGATTCAGAGGAGATACTCACCCCGACCTTTTTAGAGTCGCCGATTGAAAGAAATTTTCTTTTGGTGCCACCCCTTGACCCCAGCACTTCAGCCAGCCCGCCCAAGACTGAGCAAAAAGCAAACACGCCCGCTGTTCGCTTGAGGAAGTATCTAAAGCAAGCCAAGGAAAAGAGACTGGCCATGGCAAATGCTGCAGCAGCCGCAGCAACCAAGACAAATGAGGCAGAGAAGGAATCAAGCAAGACAAATGAGGCAGAGGAGGAACCTAAGACAAATGAGGCAGAGGAGGAAGCAAGCAAGACAAGTGAGGCAGAGGAGGAATCAAGCAAGACAAATGAGGCAGAGGAGGAACCAAGCAAGACAAATGAGGCAGAGGAGGAAGCAAGCAAGACAAGTGAGGCAGAGGAGGAATCAAGCAAGACAAGTGAAGCAGCGCCAGTTCTGCCACCCAAGCCTTCTGATTGGGGCCAGCTTGCCATTGTCAGCGCAGACCAGCAGCAACCACCCAAGCCCAGAGGAAGGAAGAAAAATGCTAGCGCCCAGGAGCAGGCAGCAGGCACAAGTCAAGATGACAAAAAGGCAAAGGCCGCGGCCAAAACAAAAGCTAAAGCAGCTAAAGCAAAAGGTGCAGCAAAAGCAAAGAGCTATCCCAGGAGAAAGAAAACTGACACACCTTATGAGCCTTTGGTGGTGGAAGGAAACATCAATGCTGACCCAGGCACAGCCTTCGATGCCTATGCTGCGGCATCTGCAGCTGCAGATGTGCACGCAATGCAGCGCGACAGTGATCACGACGCCAAGGACGCCAAGGAGAAAACCACTGAGGAAGCTGAGGAAGCAATCACAGGAAAAAGGAAAGGAAGCAAAACAAGCCAGACCAAGGAAAGGAAGAAGCCACGTACCAGCAGTGCAGCAGCAAGCACAAAGACTAGCAGAAAGAAGAACGCAAAGGAAAGTGAGACACCAGCCAGTGATGAGAATGCAAAACCCAAGCGATGGAAGCCTTCACCTGAGGCAGCAGCCAGGTATAGCCGCAAAAGCATTGCTTACAAACGGGAATACAAGCAGAAACTCGAAGAAGGTGTGAGCGAGGAAGAAGCAAGACTTGCAGCCCAAAAAGTTACATATCTGAAATAATGTGTGCTGTGCATACATTGAGTCATGAGTTGATGAAAATCTGAATTTCCAAACACACAGACCTGTCATATGTTTTGCGCTGGTGGGTTTTCACAAAGCTATGCAAACTCGTCAGAATGTGTTGTCTCCATCCTCACTGTCAGCTAGGTTCTTGGTTTCTTGTGGCTATAGTGCGGTTGCTGAGGCTTACAAAGCATGTGACTAAGCGGAAGGATCTGAACTTGGCTATAGCGTTGTCTCGAAGCATGTGATCCCTAGGGCTGGTCTTTTGTTTCCTGCTGGCACTTGCCAACGCTTTCCAGAAAAAAAAATGCCATTAGCATGCATACAGTGTAATTACAAGTGTCATAGATTTGAAACTTGTTTTGAGTGCAGCGTTGGAGCCCAGCGGTGTTTACCTAGGTGTCCGTCTGTGTGTTTTTCAATGCACCAATACTTGTGCATGCATGTGCGGACATTTCGTGACAGATCTGTGCAGCTGTTGCGTTTGATGATGGAGATTGACAATTCAGAATTGCCGTTCTCTCTTTAGCTTTCTTGGGGACAGCCAATTGTGAGAACACGATTGCAGCTCTTGTTTGGGGAGATGCTTGATCCACGGTGTGCAACAAAACAAGCGTGAACATGCTTCAATTCTCTGCTTGGGTTGGCTCCTTGAAATCGAGTGTGCAAAGCAACCACCATGAACACCTTTCAAGTTTTGGAGACTTTCTGAAAACTAATTTGGGGGAGATCAGTCCCAGTAGAAAAGTTCGACTGCTTTGCAGCATGCTGGACCTTGACCTAGAACATTTGTCAAACACTTACGATGCATGTGCTTTTGTATGGATGGGATCGTGTAATTCCGATTGAAAAGCAAACCGCAAACTCTATGACAAAGATACTGGGAACAGTTCCTTACTTTCGCTCAACTCTGTACTTTGGTGCAGGTGCCATGGAGCGATGGATAGCTAGATCGTCTTCTAATGGTCAGCCCTGCTCCTTTAATGTGGCCATTGCGTGCAAGCAAGATTTCCATGATCGATTCTTTAGTCAGCTGTTCAGCTGTTCACTTTCGGCCAACTGTCATTTTCATTGCTGTATTTTTCCTTCAGCTGGGCTCATCTCAAAAACATCCATCCTGGTATAGCCTGTCATGCCCCGTGGTCGACGTGACTCGTTGCTAGTTAACTTGGCGCAAACCAAATGTCCCAAGGCCGGGCATACACATGTTAGATTCAATGGCTCCTTGCTCATAAACAATGTCAATATTCAGCACCATGGTCCACCTAAGATTTTGTTTTAAAGCTTTATCAGCCCTTCTCTTGCGGCTAGGCGTTTGCGGCAGTGGTCCTACTTGTGCTGTGGAGCACTGACGTTACCCCCAGATATCATCTGGTGGAGCTCTTTGCTGGAATTGGGAATGTTGGTCAAGTCTGGAGGCCGATATTTGCATCCTATACTGTCTAAACGGTGATGATTTGCTACTGAATTGTGATTCAATATTCAATCCTGGGCTTTCAGGGATGGTTTAGATCGTACAAAATAGTCCTCTTCTTCTATCGCCTTCTAAGGATTTTTTTCGATTCTTTTACGTGCCATTATTGAATCGTAGCTTCGACATGTTGATTGATGAGCATACATCTTTCAGTACCTATCTCTACCTTTGATGTCAGGGAGCATGGCTTCAATGTGGGCCAGTACGATTGGGACTATGAGCAACGAGGGATGGACTTTCTCTCTCTTGGTGGGTTTGCGTTTCTGTCTCAGTCTTGTCAGCCTCAATGCAGCTATGTCATGAACGAACTAAAAATCATATATAGTGAGTCAACTGCTACTTAGGACTGCCATAGCAATGGTTGCTTCCCTGGTTCCACATGGCCTTCTCCTCCTTGGCCCTGATTGCAGCAGCTGGACACGAATCTCGCGAGGAAGCTCCTGGAGAACATTGGTAAACCCGTGGGGACGGGGAGGGCTCTCCTGGATTCAGAACTCAAATCTGATGATCTCACGGTGCTTGGGATGGCATGAGAAAATGATACTCTTGAAGCTGGTTAGAGTTTTTGTGTCATCATGCAAGTAACAGCTGGAGCATTTTTTGCTAAGCCTAGGTGCATGCTGCTACTTCACCTATGCTTGGCAGTTTCGGGCATCTATGTCATGGAACAACCTCGGGGGTCAGACGATGTACTGCCCAGACATAGTCGATTTGAACAGTTTGCAAACTGCATCAGCTATGTACCCTGACTGTAAAGGTGCACGTTTATGTCATAGATTTGCAACCATGTTATGTTGCCACATGGGTCCATTTCATTTCTAATGCCCTCAGGTGTTCAAAACCTTCTTTTGGATGATGCACCACGGAGGGCCAACTCCGAAACCCACCGTGGTTTGGAGTTGCTGCGAGGAGATTCTCATTTCCTTAGACTCAGCCTCAGTAATTGATTTCCTTTTGTAAAGCAATGGATTGACCAGCACATTCCCATAGTCTACCTGATATCTTGATAATTGAGAATCTCAGTTCAAATGTCCCTACCTCTGGTTTCTCAATGTTTCTCAAGGATCATGGCGTGTTACCTCGGGCGGTCCAGCAAAGCAGCGAAGTTGCCACCACTCGCAGCTATCTCAGACTTGGGGTTGAGACGTTACCAACCTATATATCCTATATTTGGCACAACGAGTTTTGATTTGCATGGCACATCAGTTCTGCCAGCTCGATTCCAATCGGTATAAGGCAAATACAAATGCAAGAAAGATGGCAGCACGAAGTTTCAAGGAACTGCAGCTTTGCGTACTACACAGTCCCTGCCCCAATGTCAGAAGATGAATGTTAATCTATTGATGCTGGTAGCCTTTGTCGGCTGGGAATCATATAATATAGCATTCAGGGGAGAACCCACCCATGCGGCCCAGGCAGTATCCTCGAGGACTGGGCAAAAATCTCCTTGATGCCTGGCAGTCAGTGCAAGGTCGGGCAAGATTGGATTTCAGACAGAAGTTGGAAATTGATCCCAAAAAAACTGATTTAGAAATTTTTGAGTCGATGTCCGATACGGACCCCTTGACGGATGCGAGAATCCCCAGCTTGTTCCTGTACCTCTACCAGAACAAGAACTTGGTCATTCCAGAAGGATGGAAACCAGCCATGGATGCGATGCGTAGAGAGATGCAAAACTATGCTGCTAGGCTGTGATCTATTTATAGCAGTTTTAACCCTTTTGAGGCACTATGTTTGCGCACTTCTTGGTTCCTCTTTATGTTTCGAATTGGCTTTCTGCTCAGGTTTTGTGCGAAGAGGATCTGACGTCTCACTAAGCTGCAATTCAGAGGCTAGTGATCAAAATTATGAACATTTTCATGAAAAGATCGCGTCCTCAAAAATCATCAAAACGCCCTCAAAAACCATCAAAACGCCCTCAAAAACCATCAAACGCCCTCAAATCCCAAAAAGTAGGTCACTATGTGATTTTGCTGTTTTGACATGTTTGGCTCTAATGCTCAAAAAATGCTATGTTTTCTATACTAGCCTCTCCTGAAATTCGAGACTGGACTATGGCATGACCAGCATGCCTTTCTTGGACAGTGTTCGGCTCCATCAACACTGACCAAAAAGCAAAGTAGCGTGAGTTAGCTAGGCGATCAACTCTGGTCAAGCCACTTTCATTGTACACGCTAGAGGATTTATCAAGTCACCGCTAGTATTTTGCTCAACCACCTGCAGGTGGCCACTTGCGATGTCAGGCGATCGAGTTCCTAGGTCGTGTCCTTCTTTTGAAGCAGGGATGGGTGCTTTAGAATCACAGTCCGAAGCTCACCCACCCCCTGCAGATTTGGATAATATGATTCAAGTAGCAGGGCTGCATTAACTTCAATGAATGGTCAAGTACTCATGTTGATCCTGTTGCCTTCTTATATGATTCAACCACTGATTGTTCATTTGATGAGCTAAGGCAATGACAACAAGATTGGCGCAGCTCCAATCCCAACTCGGTCACATGACGGGTGTTGATGAATCGCCCCAACCAGGAGGCTGGCCTTACACTTTATCACTCTATATGCATTTTGGCATTTGCAGGCATCAGTAAGTAGGGTGATGTTGGGGTATCTAGATTTGTGGCTTCAGGTACTGGATATGTTTTACCTCGCGCTGGTGGAGCATTCATGCCAGGTTTTGGAGGTGGTGGTGAAGTCGCGGTGACTCCAGCTCGGGAGCAGTCAACCGCATTGACCCCACAAAGTACAATGGCCACAGTAGGAAGCCCACCAAGCACACCTGCTTCTCGTATCATCCCTCGCTCCAACACTGCTAGCTTGGAAGAAGGACCAAAGCCAAAAGCCACGGCCCAGCAAGAACCTCCCACTCTTGATTATAATCTACTACGTGCTCCAACAATGAAGCTTGATGACACGCATGCAGAAACCTTGCCAGACCCGGTGTCGCCAGCAACCCCAGCAGCAACCCCAGCGGCAAGCGAGACTGATAAGAAGAACAATCATGATGCTGACAAAGCTGAATCTATTGGTTCGTCCCCCCCTCCCTTGCCAGACAACCAACTTGGTATGCCGAATCAACCCCAAAATTTTTTTGGCATCCCAGAGTCACCAGCAGAAAGTTCAGCGCCAACTTCAGCTGTTGCAAGCCCAAAGGGAACCATGGCAGAAACTCCTGCTGTGGAAGCACCCAACACAATGCCAGCTGCCAGCCCAGCACCTTCTCCTAGTGAACTGCCTTCTGCCAGCCATCGCCCAGAAAGCAAAGAACCCGCAACGCCCAAAGAGGTAGGAGACAGGGCCAACAAAAGAGATAAGTACAAAGATGGTACCTACTGGAAGATCCTAGAATGCATTATATCAATAAAAAAAGTGCAGCATCATCACATCATGCAGTACATTGATTTTGATGGTTGCGTGCTGTTCGCGTTATGTAGCCTGTCGTCCGAACTGATTATATCCTGCATGGTTTACTTAGGATGCGCAGCTACGTGAAACCCAATGCAAAAGGTGAAATCAAAGCCAGTGACAATGTGTTGAAACTTATGAAATCCGACAAGGGCAGAATCTTGGCCCAAACATTTCTTCATGGGAACCCCTATGCTCAAATGTCTTGTGGTTTCTCAAAAAAGGTTCTTGAACCTATGTGCAGCTAAGGAGAGGAGTTGCGTGATCTTTTGCTTAAACATGGCAACTTCGAGGCAGTTGAAACCCAGCTTCAAAAGGACCACATCGAGGAACAGTCCCAGGTGTTGCGAGGTGGGTGGCACACAAAAGTGTCTTTGGCAAAGGAAGGATGGACTCCGTACCCCGGTGGCATCACAACACAGTACATATATGCATAGATGCACTTTCTATTTGAACACATCATTCCTCATCATGGCACCATTCTCCGCATCACTACCCCAAACTGCCTTTGAGGGAAATGATCGAATGCAGCAAAAAGTGGGCTGCTGCCCGTGGCCTCGTGGAGAAATCCGATGTGCATGGTGAAGATGAATGGCGTGTGCCTGTGGCACGGGAGTTTGAACATAAAGAGCTGGACCGGCAATCATCTTCTCAAAAGCTAGCCTTTGATGCCAAGGACACCATTGATTACAGTTATTGCCAATAATGACCTAGCTATACGTAAAAAAATCAAACACCTTGACTTCACTTAGCTGGAAGGACGACACGGCCAGTTTTATGAACAAGGAGATTGATGCAGATGCCCTTGTGCAACTTGAATGTATTGATTGATCATGTAGATTTGTCAATCTATCGCAATCCATGGCATCAAAACTTTATTGTAGCTGTCTAAATCTAAACATTGCAACGCTGAGGCAAGCAAAAGGAGCTGTAAGCGTTGCCAACCAGCAGAGCGTGAATGCAGCTCAGTCAGGAGGTGGAAAGTTTCAAACACTCCCAGTGTTGCAAGCCAACCAGTGCCCTTTTGGTTTCTAGCTTGCAACTTCAAAGCTGCGATGTTAAACAGAGTGAATCATGGTTCTCGTGACTTTTTCTTTTGCTTTGGGCTCTTGACAAAACCCACCCACAAGTCCCAAAGCCCATTGGTAAATACAGGGAGCAGGTTAGACTTGAGGTTTTTTTTGGCAATGATGGCCAAATCATCGGAAATTTACCGATGGTTCTCAACATCACCAACTTGTGTTCGCTTGAGGTTTGCTACCGAGTTTCATCGAGGGTATGGCCAAGAAAATTTCCAAAGCTGAGGAAACCCAGGACTTTCTTTCACATGAATTATAGATCTATGATTCCACAAGTTTTCGAAGAAAACCCTGAAGAACATTCAACCTATAGCCAAGCATATCATTTAGTGGCTTCTGCAGGAAACACTACGGGCAATGAACCTTGACCGTGCTACATCGTGTGGCCCTCTGTCTAGAATTCCACATGGTTGATTCGTTATCAATCTCCCACACCAAGGCTGGCTGACGAAATCAAGACCAAGATCACAGCCATGGATGGGAAGTACCAGGACCTAGTGAATAAGCAACAGACCGTGCTAGCATCGGATGCACCCAGCAGGCCAGATTATCTTAGGAACATGTGGTGTTTGATGTCCCACTTCTAGTGCAGTGTTCAGTCGAAACACCTGTTCTTTTGCGGTTTCATCAACATGTTTTGCAGGGATATGAAAAAAGAACTGGCTACGCTCTATGTTCAGTGCACCCAGCAAGATGTACTGATGAACAATTTGCTATCTCGATCAAGGACTGCTGCCCATGAGACTTGCAAGAATTTGTCACATCTTCATGACAGTTGTTTACTAATCATCATTGTGCTTGATTTATGTTACGGGAGGACCGTGAAGCCACCGAAAACACCGAAACCGAAGGAGGGAGCCGCAGCCAAACCCAAACCAAAGAGGAAATCTTTAAAGGAGAAGAAAGCAACTGAAACTGAACAGAAGGGTGAGGAGCTGGATCCAGAGGAGGAGGAGGAGGAGGAATATGAAGAGGAAGAACCAGCAACGAAACCAACAAAGAGCAAGAAACGAAAGGGCAACAAGGATTCTGAGGCAACGCCTGCTCCTGCTGATGGCGGAAAGAAGAAGCGCCAGCGCAAGTAGCTTTTGAATTTTGAGACCGCAATTCTTTATCAACTTGGCTCGCTGGAAAACATGTAAGGCACGGATGATGTTTTTTACATGTGTTTTGTGATTCCATCAAAACGGTATGGTGCACTCATGAGACTTGAGAAACAGTGAGCTCTGTTATCCCGTGGTGGTCATTCGTGTGACCTTGAACCTGGGATGGCCTGGCTGAGAGCAAAGCCTGGATCATGGGGAAAAAATGCTGGTTGCATCATGGTGCCTGATCAATGGGTATTTGTCAGGTGGGTCCGAAAACAAATTAATCAATACGCCCTACAAACTGATTCAGTATTTTTGTTGGTATGGGTCAGTGATGGTCAGTGCGTGCGTTCCCTTCTATATATATTATGATATGTACCAACCTTCTCAATCCTTCTCCAACCTTTTAGCCAGGTGCTGGGCGACACATGCGCTTTGCAGGGGCTATTGGTAAGCTGCTCAGATTTCATTTTCTGCAATGCTTCTCAACCAACATTTCTTTGATAAGGTTCACGCCTTGGTGGTCCAAAAGATCAACAAGATTCAGGGACGGACTCCTCTGCTGATGAAGAGCTGGCTCAAGAGCTTATTCATGATTATGTTACCGGGGTTCCTTGATTGGCAAATATATAGTACGTGCACTTGGTTTTTGTGGACCTGAAAAAATTGCAATGACTAATCTTTGCCAACTTAGGCTGAGTCGGCCAAACGGGCAAGCAAGCTTGCCAAGATGATCTGCCGAGTTCGTAAGAAAGGACTTGAGTTTTGAAATCAAATTATCAGAATACTGGTAACTTCTTGAGGTTTAAGGTTTTGACTCATCTATCAATTCTTTTACAATCACAAAACCTTGGTAGGAAGGAAAGCAGATCTTTTGTGGAAGCTCTCTCGTGCTGGGCAATCGAAAACAAACGCATGCCGTAACCTGCACAAGTTGATCGACTCAAACAACATCCTGTACCCAGTTCGTATTGATTGTGGTCTCATACAAGTAGCCTTCAGGAAACCAGAGTATCGATCTGAGAAAGTTTGGTGGCCCTTCCTCCGGATGCAGGCCTGGGTAGAGGCTATTCTCAAAGAGTCTCCTCGGATGCTGCTGGCAGGTCATGACATAGAGAACCCGGCTGGTTGGCAAGAGACCTTTTCCACGTTTTGGGAATGCTATCAGCATTGCAATCCTCAGCATTGCATTTTCTCTGATGACTTGGATACCCGGTTTTGTATACCGTATTTTCTGCACGGAGATGAGGGCAGAGGATATTGCCGACGACCTTTTATGGTTGAAAGTTTTCAGCCAGTGATTTCTCACAAAGGCCTCAACTGTACCAATGAGAGTTCGCAACTTGGTCATGACTTTCAGTAACGGCATTCTACATAGTTGTTCCCAAAATGCTTCATGAAAAGGCTACCGCACTTTTGTTTGCAGGGCTCGAACTGCACAAGTTAGGCACACTTTGACAACCAGATTCTTGCTGACTGCCATTTCTTCGTGGTTCTTTGATGGAGAGAAGACCCTCGATGACCTTCATCGCTACATTGTGGAGGATGCAACCACGCTGTACCGTGATGGAATCACAGTCCCTTTGGTTGGTCATATGTTTGATGATCCCTTTTTTTTGGTGGTGCTCCCAACAAGTTGATGCGATAAAACTCAACCAATACACCTATATATAACGATGAAAGATTTATGTATCGAGGGGAGGTATTGACCCAAAGCAGCATTTAGGTGTTACAGGTACCATGTTGCTTGCGAGGTTGGCTCCTTCACGCTACGACTGGTGTGTTGTGGCACGAAAGGAGACTGGCCGTTCTTACGGAAAGATCCTTGCAGCGCTTGTTTACCAATCCTGGTGTGGATAGCCTGTGAGGGCCCCAATATGAAACCGTATAAGTACACTTTGAAAAGACAAGGGATCCACGCCAGGATGGATGCAACATCAACTTTCATGGTTGCCCCTCTTGTTTTTTTCACAGCTGGGTTTTTTGGGATAACCTACAATTGATTCTCATGATCATTTTGATTATATGAACTGTGTGTTGTGTTACCAAACAAACTTGGAGCAACTTAGGGATTCCATCTCAACTGCGGTTTTAATTGCCTTCAGAAATGTCATCTTTGCGATGGTACGAGCTGGGAAGACATGTCCTTACAAGCTCCATGGAGAAGTACTTTGGGTTCGTGCCGAAGTGGCAGCCCATTCCACCCAGTTGACATCCCTTTGCTTTCCATTCCTGGTATGGGGCAAGAAACCATCATGCCTGATTCCTGCCATTGTTTCCACTTGGGTTGGGGCATCGATCTAGCAGCTTCTGGCTTGGTTCTTTTGGCGAAATGTGGATGCTTTGAGGGCCGGTTTCTGCAAAACAAGTTGCAGTCTGCGTACAAAAAATTCACGAGATGGTGCTTTGAGAACAAAAAAACTACTGGTATTGGCTGGTGGTCTATTTCTAAGCTCGACATGAAATCGCCACTCAATGTCACAATTTGGCATTTGTTTTTTAAGGATGTTGAACTGTTTGTTATAAATGGCCGCGTTGCCTATATGCACCATGTTATCCATGCCCGTCTGGGTTCCCAGGCAAAACGATTGGCCCACAAGTTTGGGCTCGTGCAACTCGAAAGCGTACGACACGGCCTTGGTGCTGCAGTGGATGGAAGACTTCTTGAAAGGAGTTGAGCCTTGAAGAAGTTGGGTTGGGTTACTCAATGCAAAATTGTTTTCGGCTTACAATGAAAGATGCAAACAACACGATCAATGATTGTCATTGATAAAGGTACCGTATGATATTGAATATTGAAAGATCAACAGTCAGTGTATTGTACTCGTACATCACGATTAAAGGTCCAATTTCCAATTACCCAAGGGTGGCCATATCATTAATTTCCTAGCTGATTGATAGACAAACGCATCATGGTATAATAAAAGGTAATCGGTAATCATATGAAATCCTTTTGGAGACCATCATAGTACTATGGGGTTGCGCATATCGAAGAAAATCATTGGGTATTGGGATACACGTACTGACGCATCGGAATGTGCGTATCATACCCAAACATGTGCTGGGGATGTGCGTGTCCTTTAATTCAACAACAAGCTTTTGGTGTTTTGGTGGGACGTACACCCAATTGCCATCATACCAAACTAGACCAGCAAACTTGTTATGCGCATTCCATCTCCCACAATCCTCTTTGAGGATTGCAGCGGTGATGACTTTCTACAAGGTTTCAGGTATGCTGTGGCAACAAGCAATGTTTTTTTCAGAACATTGAGATCATGTGGCGTCTTCATCAAAGACCCAGAGAAATCCATAGTGCACCACGTGGGTCAGGAGATGTGTGCATCTTGGCCATTACTTGGTCGATGAAACGTATTTTTTTTTGGCATTCATGTTGTCAGGGGATAGCATTCTGGTTGGTTGATGATGGGTGCCCCAAATACGGTTTTTCTTTATTGTGGGTTGATGAGATCCATTGATTCCTACTCAATCCAAACTTAGGAAGCATATGGGCACATGGCCTCAAAATGTTTCACGAAAGGGTGGAAGCTGTTTCGCCTACGTCCAAAGATTCACTTCCAACAGCACTTGACACTCCTGATGGGGCCACAGTCTTCCCCGATCGCTTTCTCGGCCCTGAGCTGCTAAGCTGATATACCAAAGCTTTTGTTCCCCAATGCTTCCCCAACAAGTGGTTTTTGCTGAAGTCTACTGGGAAAGATCAATTGTTTGTCCAGCCCAAACTATCTGAGATTTCTCTTGCTGGGCAGATGAAGATTTTATTGGGAGGGCATCGAGGGTAAGTCGGTCCACACACCCATTGCGAAGCTCGTTGCGAACTTACCAGAAGCTGTTAGGGCTGTACAAAAGCCAGTTTCAGCAAATCGGGTCTGCCACCTGAGCCTCCCGGCACAGATCGTGTCCAGCATCACGGAAAGAGATGTAGAACCAGCCGCGAGGGGGGAGAGATGCGCAGAGGGGGCAAAGGGAAGAGTTCACGACTACTTATTTTTTGAAACGATCAAAACGTCCAGTTTTCAAGATATCGACCAGAAAAACTAGGTCACTTGGCATCGGTCAGAAATAATTGATCTTTTGAATCTCTAGGTATGCAAATGCATGCGCTCGCTACATGCATACATCAATGTTTACATGACTAAATGCATATATATATATATATACATTGCAGATATTCAACACAAATCACTACGACAATGTATTATTCTTGCGATGTCAAATTTTGATTTATTCAGTGATTCAACGTTTGCACTTGTTGGCCTGCAGTGTTGGAGCCCAAAGTTTTCTGGCCGCTGGTGTTGTAGACGTGCTTTAAGGGAGCTGATGATGAGCTGTCAACAATGCATGGGACAATAGATCCGAAGAAGGTCGGTTAGTCACACTCTCGGATGGTGGTGACCAGATCTGCCCCTGGAGATCACGGTGGGGCCACATGAGCCATTATTCGTTTGCCACAGCGCCAGGATATTTTTGACTACTGTGCTGATCTTCCGGTGACCGTTTCTCCGCCCGAGGAGACGGACTTGGGTGTGTGATCACTTGGTCAATCAACCCCCCGCTGAAGATAATTCCAGATTTAGCCGAACCACTCAAGGTGAAAAACTCCATCACAGACAGAAGCTCATCAGCTGCCTTCTTTGGGCCACAATGTCCCTGAACTTTTTCAACTCTATCTCACACTTGGAGTCCTTCCATGTAGGGCAACACCTCAAATCCACATCCCATTAGCGAGATCATGAAACATGTTGGAGAATACCATCCAAGAATACATCGCGTTGACATTCCTTTGGATCAGCAGCGCTGCTGTTTCTGACAGGAGTTGGCTATCATTGCTCGTGTGGTGGCAGCTTTCCAGTTGGAGGCTGGAAGATCAAGCAGAAGGTGGTGGCAGCATGCTTTTCCAATGGAGCCAGTGGAAACGAAGATGCTCCGTGCTCATTGAGGTTCATGGGCCCTGAGGTTGCTTTGTTCAATTTTGATCTGGAGGTTTCTGGAGACAAGAATCCTTCGAGATGGCACTGCCAGGGTTGAATATTCGTTGCAGGCCAAGAAGGGCACGTGATACACCAGGGCCTTATCCTCCGACCGCTCAGAGGAATTCAAATGCAGTACTGTTAGTAATATCTACTGGCAGACCCATGCTCCCATCTTTTCCGCTTATATAGCGTTCGGTGATTTTCCAGGTGGTTTTTTTGGGGTAGACATCTCGTATCAACAGATCATACACATGAGCCCTTGACCACGTGAAGGAGCCTATGGTGGCAGCCTCTTTGCCACGCAGGACCCTCGGCAATTCTCCTCCGAGTTCGAACGGACCATTGGGACCTTTTGCAGCTTGGAACCGGCAGAGTTCAAGGTGCCCGCCGCAATGTTCAGGACACGTTTGCGCTCAAAGTTTCGGACGTTCTGACGGATGGGACAAGATTTTTTGCCGTTTTTTGCATTCAATCGGTTCTTGAACAAAAATCGTCGCGTATATGCACCTGCGCGGATGCCGCCTAAAATGAGAGAAACAACATGCCATTAAGAATTCTCCCTGCTACAACCCTTTCCTTTGGGTGTCACGTGAATTGAACCTGAACGCCAAAAGAACCTTCGAGCAGCATGTTTAAGCGTTTAAGCTTACATTATCTTACATCATACAGACGCTTTGATCAACCATGCTTAAGCAATAAGCAACCACAAGTTGACCAAACAAAAACCGGTGACATACCTCCGCATGGGGAGGTTAACAGCTGAATCTCCCATGATTCAACTCCCAAGGCCCACTCGCAGCCTGCCAGGTGTTACTTCCTAGCACGGTCCCCTGTTGGGGAGTGGGCTCTAGGGGCAGACGCAAGGTTGGCGTTCAACCATGGCCGCTATGTGAATACCATGAGGGGTAGAATGATCGTCCATCAACCGTGCTGTTGTTGCTGATGTTGCTCTTCATGAATCAAGACCACTTGTATCACGATTGCTGAGTGGTCGGCGGATTTTTTCCACTTGGCGGGATCCGATCCATTGTCCTCCCTGTGAGATGTAGTTCATGTTGTCTCCCTCTTGAATGTTGAGCTTTGACTCTGCAATGCATGTGTGAAAATGAAGATCATCATCCAAACGTGGTCGAAATCGAAGCATGTTCGGCCATTGTGGTAATGAAAGCCAACAAGTCCAAATTGTTTGGAGATGAATGAACATGTGTGGAAAAAGAGTCAAGAGTCACAAGTGTTACATTTTTGTAGTCGCTCGTTCTGTGATTGATTCCGTTTATCGGCTGATTGCACGGCTGCTTCAATTTTGACTAGTAGCGAGCACATTCTTGCGGACTGGTGTTTCACCCAGCTTTCGAATCTCTAGTTGGGTTTTGATTTTTTTGGCACGACCAATGTATCAATGATAGTGGTTCCATCCAACAAATGGAAGCAAATAGAACAGACCGGAGACCCGTATCAATGGACGAATCTTAATCATAGACCACCGCTGTTTCTACCATCAATAGCTTGTACTCATCATCCATGATCAGCGATTTATCCCTATGACTCTGAATCAAAAAACCCTGTGCCCTAAGGAACATCCACTTGTTGGGACTTTCACCTATCCAAGGATTCACAGGATGGTTGGTTCTGACCCATTCCCATTCCTACCGTTTGGCCTGCGTTAACTCGACCGTCGAGCCCGCCCCAGGCTTGCAAGAACTGCAAGATTGGCACTGCACTCGTGCGTTTCCCAAGGCCGGAGGACATGGGAGGACCGCTGCGTGGATGTAGTCATAGCTGATGAGCAACAGAATTCCGAACTGGTTTGCGTATGTCCATACACATGGACTTAGATGTTTAGATTTGCCCTATATCTACTGAAAATGCAGTTTTTGCTGGGGATTTGAATGCACAAAGCGAATTACACCATTTTAGGTGTGAGTCAGGTGTGAGTCAGGTGTGAGTCAGGTGTGAGTCAGGTGTGAGTCAGGTGTGTGTGTGTGTGTGTGTATGTGTGTGTGTGTGTTGGTTGGTGTTTGGGTGTTAGCCGATGGTTACTAGTTCCAAATTGGTTAATGGTTTCTGTTTTGACCCGTTTTGACCATTGCAAGGTGTAGGCATAGTAGTGGCTGATGAACCGTAATCAACACTGGTTGAACCAACAACAACTTGCAACAGCTCAATGCAACACCTCATTTGTGAGTCCGGGGATGTGGGGATATGCTCTTTAACAACCATAGGCGCCCAGGTATGCCAACGACTTTCCTCCGGGTTCCAGCAAGTCGCCAAATCGCCAAACTGAGTGTGCTTGCATGCATGTGTGTGTGTGTAAGACAGATGGCTGGATTTGTTTTGAAGGAAATATGTCAGACATGATGAGGCCATCAATTTCGAAACACAATTCAGATGAAGCTGCTAGAAGTTTTCCTGAAACCAAGCAGCATGTTTACTTTTGACGAGCTTGTGAACGTAGAGCTTGAAGTTTGAAGGTTTCAAATTGGATGTATAAAGACCCTTTTGCGATGCATAGATGATAACCAGAGGAGTACCCCAAGAATTGAAGCACCAGCTGCTAAAAACGAGTTACAGTTTTCACCTTTCCGAATTTTTCCTTGGAAAAATAGTAAGAAGTATGTTGATTCAGAGATGTGGGCAAACATCTTGGTATCAGCAATTTGTGCAGAACCAAAAGGGCAAATCTAAACGTGGGATGGTGATGGATGGTGAACCTTGAAGACGCGGCCTTGTGCCGGACCCAGACTTCAGCCTCGGTGAAGCCTGCTACTCCGTCAGGTTTTGGAGGTGGCGAGATGGGGCCCAGATCCCAGCGTGTCGGGCAACAGGCGAGCGCCAGGGAGGAAGCCACGAGATTATTGTAGGCAATGTTTGCTTTAATGGGGGTGTGCCAGGATGCTACATTTTGATTCTTATACGGTCCATGCTTTTCCATTGTTACCTTGCTAAACGCTCCAAAATGGATAAGCATGGACCGTATATGTAATTTGCAAGGTAACAATGGGGGTGTGCCAGGATGTGCGAAGTCAGTTTGTGGGCCGCGTGTGGTGGTGGTACTGTTGCTTACCATGTCCGAAGCATCAAAGTTTTGTCATTCCTCAGATGGATTCAGTGCACTTCCTGGTTTCGCGGAACTTGGGTCCGCGGATGCTTTTGCTCCAGCTATGTAGTTCGTTGGGTGCTGCTGTTGGTTTGCTGGGTGCTGCTGGAGCGAGATAAGAAGATGGGTAAACCTTCGCTGGCACCTGGGTGGTTTTGCGGCTGCTGACTTCGCCAGGATCACACAGCTCATATCCACCGATGTTTTTTTCATGTTGTTAGTGTACTATTTCATGCGATGAAGCCATTGAATTACCACAAAAAGAAGTGGGTTTGGGGTGTTTGCCAATTGTTGATTGGATCACATCACATTGGGGGTGTGCATCAACTTTGGCCAGGAAGTCCGAGTTTCTAATCTTGAAGGCTCTTGCTTGTTCAAATCTAGTGAGAATGACAGGCTGATATATCCTCAGAACATCCAGTGGTAGTAGCGTAGCAGTGAGTTGGTTGATATCATCATTCAGGTCATATGATACCTCATGAGTCATTTGTCATTACATTTAACCTGTTCTAGATGAATGTAGATATATATATATATATATATTAAATTATATTATTATTATTATATATATATATATATTGTGGCCATGTATTCATATGGCATCATCACCACTAACCACATCCAACCACTTGTAAAGGTACCATTGGCAGAATCTGTTCATCGTCCAGTTACGCACATGTTATGCCTCCTGCAGCATCCAAGGCCTCGAGCGAGCGGATCCCGAGGCCGATCCCGAGGCGTCAGGGAGACGACCAGTTGGATGCTCTCGTTGGAGCTGTCCTTGGAAGGACCCTTTTTTTTCTTCGATGCCAACCAATAATAATGGTTAACTAGCTGGTTAATGGTTAATAGGGGTGATAACTAACAATTATAAGGGATATGTACCAACTATATATGGCTATGGGTTAACGAACCAAACAATGGGGGAGAATCACCAAGGATAATAAGGAAAACAATGATTAAGGATGGGGGAACCAGGGGTACAGGGTTTTGACCCATAGCCATGTGATGATGTGTTTATGGCCCATATGATGGACAAAATTCAGTTCAATTATTGTGTGCATGATTATATTCGGTCATTTATATTTGAAATGATTTTTGTATTTTGGTTCATGTTTTTGCTTGTATTTAGGCGGGTGAGGTGTTTATGCAGCTTTGCGCAGGTTTACCTGAGTATTTTCCGCATGATCGAACTTGATGCATATTAATATGTTATGTTTGGGGGGCACGGGTATACATCTTTACTTATGACTGTTTTGGTCTGTAGATGGTGTTTTCCCCATTCAGTCATACTTCACCGGGCAAGCCGTTGGACGCCCCGGCAAAAAAAAACATACTTCACCTCGTGATCTCTCAGGTTCTCTCAGGTTTTTCCTGACCCTGGCTGGTGGATTGGCTTATGTGAGGCTTGGAGGCAATGTGCCATGATGATTGCTGAAGTGGCATTGGACGCGGCGGCTTGGGTCCCCAGGGGAAATGGCTTTGGGTACACCAGTTGTTGGGATGCAAATTGGAGAGGATGCGATGGATGGAAGTGGTGATACATGGCAAAGAAATATGCCTTAGCAAGTCATATATTGATTAATCATGATTAACTATATTGTCTCACTGGGCGGATGGCCCGGATGGCACCAATGAATCCAATATGGCACCAATGGGCATGAACATGAGCCTATTACTATACTTCAGACCATCAACCGTTTTAAGGACTGATGAGTGGCAACATCATGGCCACTAGATGATATTTGCAGCCATGGGAAGTCACGGCCCAGAGTTTGTGCTGCAATGCTGTCAATGCTGACAGCATCCAATGGATTGCCAAGGCATATTTGCCAGACATCAACATTCCAGATGTCGACAAGCTGGACGAGGCATGAACATCATTCTGAATTTATCATCGCCAGAGGTTTCCGGGGACTGGGCCGCGTTAAATGCTAAATGGACCAAATCCGGATTTTCACAATTTGGATTCGGCAAATGATTTGCAGACATGGCAACTTGTGACGAACATTGACCAAGGAATTTGATTAGGTTAATGGCTACCCAGGATTAATAAACCCCTGGTTGATTAATAGGGGGTATCCCCTAAAAGCCTTGGTTTTTCCATTAAAATGGGAACCCCCCTAGTTAATCAACCAGGGGTTTATTAGTCCTGGGTTACCATTAAATGTACCGAAGAAATGGCGGCTGAGTGTTCACCGGCCCATGGTGTGGCCCTGGGCATATCACCTGGCCCTCGGCCAACGGCTGCAGGTTTCACGCATCAAACGGTTTGGTTCTTCCTAAAGGCCCCGAAATCTGCCTCCCTTGGGGGTAGAGAATCCTCATCCTCCCATTCATTACTTAGTTCATTGCTTATAAAACTGATTGCTTGTTAATTTTTAGATTGCTTACACTGCTTCTTGGCTTTCCCTTACGAAACGTAGGCCGGTTCATCAGTTTGATTTTGAGGACATGAGCCCCTGCATTTTGCTAAGGCTTCATTTGCAAGATGGTACCGATGCGTAGATGCAACATGATGCAACATTGATCATTGCTTGAAACATCATCAGCAACTGTTCGTGATCAAACAAGTGAAGAAGAAAATCTATTCACGGAGATGGAGAGAGAGAGAGAGAGAGAGAAACAAAAAAAACATTGTTCAAGGATGCAGGATACCCTGTTGGCCGATCATTTTTGTTGAAGCATGTGCGAAAACCGATGATTGGTCATGGCTAAGAGTGCTTCGACCAACTGATTTACTGGAACTATCAAAACATATCATAGGGCATTGTGGAAAGGATTGAGTACGAGTCATACGAGCCCCACCAGTTGAAGCAGTGCATAGGTTGGAGTTGTTTTTTGCATTTATTTCTTTCCTCTCATTTCAATAGTTGTGAAGTACTGCCTAGCCACTTAGAAGGCGTGCGAAACATGGACCTCGGATGCTCCAGAGTTTGCAGGGGAACTCAGTCGACATGGAGGGTGCAGCAAGGAGACCGTGGCATTGCGGCGCTTGACAGCCTATAGCCTAGAGGCTTTTATGTATTCAGTGTGGTGTGGCATTTTCTTGTCAGAGTTGTTGCCAATGTTTCGTAAATTTCACGCTTCCCAGTTGAACTCACTTGCAAAATGTTACAGTATGAATTGGGTTTGCGCAAATATTTCCATGAAGTGTAAGTATTTAAATAAGCATGTTTACCCGCATCTAGGCATGGGGGCATCACAATGCATCACACACCTAATTCGTATTTTAATCATCACGCATTTCCAGTGCATGTGTGTTGTTGAGTACACGGTAGCCACTCAGATCTTCGGGTCAAAATTGTGACTGACCTGTGCCTGGCCTGTTGGCGGAAACCACTACTGAACTGAACATCGGTGGAAAGTTGCAGCCTCGGTGTATGATCCTTGGCAGTAGTTTGATGATTTTGCTGTAGCTTTCTGCTTGCAAAATCATGATGCCACTCCGAAGTATGATCATTGTCAAGCATTCAATTATGATTGCTTTCAGGCGAGATATCATTTCCTGCAACTCTATGAGTATTGCTTCCCATTCTCCAAGCTTAGTAGCTTGAACGTGAGTGACAATGCCGCTTTTGATGCTTTAAAAGTCCGAAAAATAGTTTGTTTTGGTCCAAGTATGTACATTTAGGAAACAGAGTAGGGCCTCAACTGCCTCAAAATAAACTCATGTGGGGATGAATGTCGTCGTTTTGTCACATTGCGTCCGACATCGTCCGACATTTGTTTGGTGTTCTCGCTGAATGTTGAGGTTGGGGAGAGCCGGGGAACTGCAGAACGCGGCACATTACTACTGATTTAGAGAGCTCACAAATCAGAGCAGTAAATGACTTCCAGAATTTGATTTGTAATGAATTGTTGTTTTTTGTTCCCGTCTACACGGTAATAGCTTGTTGTTTCATGTTGTTTCGACACGGCAAGCTTGAGCCAAGGTTGCTGGGCAGAAGCCACCCGTGACATGTTTGCGCATTGATTTTCGTGCCCAATACTGTATATTTTCAGCAAATTAAACTTCGTAAATCCATCTAAATCCAATATCCAACCCCAAGAGATTGAATATCCTGATTGGGTTGGTCAACCCAACCAATCTCCAATATCATCTCATCCATTTTTTTCACCCAAGTTAGGGAGACTTCCAAAGACTGAGACCTTCCCGACCCTTCCTTCGCCCCAGGTTCTCTCATGTTCCATCCTCAGTGGCATCCGATTGCCTCGCCCCGTACCGGCACCTTGGTGTGACGTCGTTTCGCTGGCACGGCACGGAGGGGTCAGCCATCCATGTTGGTGTGATGCACTGGCAGCAATAGTAGCCACCTTTTAGCAACTAAAACCCTCAGAAAGATGGGTTTTTGCCTTCCTAAATGTGGGTTATAACGTATCAAAATGATGGTTTCGGGGGCGCATGGCAGAGAATATGACTTAGGGGTTTTCAATATAGGGGATCCCCAAAAATGATGGGTTTTATTACGATAAAGGACTAAGATTGGATGATTGGGCGGTAATTACCCCTGTTTTGCAAAACGCCCACTTAACTATTTATGCGACATCATATGGTTGTTCCTATCCATCGAACATTGCTCGAAGAATCTGTGAGAAACACTGGCTATACACAGTGATTTAGGGTTTAGGGTTTTAGGGTTATATTTTAGGGTTAGGTTTTCGGGTTCAGGGTTCTATAGGGCTTAGGGCTTGGGGTTTCTTGATTCTCAGAGTTTCAAAACAACTGGCCTGCCCGGGGCTTTGAATAGTTGACAAGACTAACTTCTGGGCAGGTCTTGCGCATCCGGGCAACGCCCAGGGATTTGCGGTATTTATTTATTACCTGTATGTGCTTGCTTTCAATCTACTTTCCTTTGATAGATTAACTGAGAATCACCATATATTAGCAAATAATGGCACATACATATTAATGAACCCCCCAGATTTGAGATAAATCACAGGCAGTTTATAGCTCCGTAAGAAGCTGTGCCAAATAGAATGGGAGAAGATACGCCGTAAGACTGTCAAAAGCTAGGCCGGATAGAATGTCAGAAGATATGCCAGATTGCATGCCAGAAAATATGGTTACATAGAATGTCAGAAGATATCTCAGATATAATGCCAGAATGATGTTTGAAACACATGCCTGATAGGACGTCAGAAAGGCTTCCAGAAGATATGCCGCATAACACCAGACGATATGGCGAATGGAATGTCGGACCGAATGTCAGAAGATGTGTGACAAGATATGCCAGATAGAAAGTCGGAAGATTTGCCAGATAGAGTGCGGTATACCAGATAGGATGCCAGAAGATATGTCAAAACCTGAAGGTATGTTAGAAAAGCATGGACTATCATGTGACGGTGGGGGTCACACGAAGTAGGTTTTTTTTGAAAAAAGTTGTGTCTCAAACGAAACTGGTGCATGACACAATAGGCACACATTGAGGGTCTATTTCAAGATTGTGACTGTATCCATTGTGTGGGCTGCTGAAAAGGTGTTGCTACCGGTTGAGGTATGCACGCGAAGAGATTTGCTTGGGTGTTGTTTGTTTTTTCTATTCGATTGTTTTCGAACATTACTTTGGACGCCGCCGCCCGCGGCAAAATCAATGGGAATGCGTCTTAAAGCCCCTCATTGAACCTTCAAAGCCCACAAAACCCTTCTTTTAGTCATTAATCATCGATGGACTTGTGCCTGATCGCCTTTGTCTTAACCATCCGTGGATTTCTGCTTGCTGTCGTGGCAAGCCTGCGTTTCAGGCGGCAGATGCAACTCATGAAGGAGTCGCTTGGAGCAGAACTTGGCACCGGTGGGTTGTCACGGATGCGGACGCATCGCCGGTTGGTGATGCTTGGCGGTCTCAAGATGAAATTGATTTTCAATCAAACCTGGGGATGATGGGTAATTGACGAATGTGCCTTAGGATCAGGAATGATGTCCCACCAAGTTACGGTGTATGCCTTGGACGTTAGGGAATTGGCTCCTGTGGCTATGGGTCAGTTCACCCTTTACCCCTGGTGTATTACGTATCGTTGGTCATTGTTTTCCAACGATTATTGCTTGTTACCATCCAACATACGTTAGCCGTCATTGACAATTATTATCCAGTAAGTAAGGTTACGCGCAGACGCCGTGCAAGGTGCGCGCGGGGGAGCCAA
>VSDK01012872.1:34712-47604 GCA_009767595.1 Symbiodinium kawagutii | reverse complement strand
TCCTATCAATTGAACATTGCTCGAAGAATCAGTGAGAAACACTGGCTATACGCAGTGATTTAGGGTTTAGGGTTTTAGGGTTTTGGGGTTTAGGTTTTAGGGTTTGGGGTTTTAGGGTTTTGGGTTTAGGGTTTTCGCGTTTTAGGGTTTAGGGCTTAGGGCTTCTTGATTCTCAGAGTTTCAAAACAACGGGCCTGCGCAGGGTTTTGCACAGTTGACAAGACTAACTTCTGGGCAGGTCTTGTGTATCCGGGCAAACCATGGAGTCTTGCCGTAAGGTTAGTTGTTTTGCATTTTTGACCATCATTAGCGACTATCAATCACTACTATCCCCCATAAACAATTAGTAACCACAACGGGCGGTAGTGAACCATCCTTAGCTTTCAAGTAGAATACCTTAAAACTTATGTTTATAAATGCACGGATTCCGCTTACATAGATTTGAACAAGTATGTCCATAAACAGGGGTACTTGGCAAAAGATCCGTGCTAATCCAGGGGCACCATTATGAACTGTCATGGGTTGTTGCTTTTGTTGTTGTTGATCCTGATTGTTGCTCCAGGGTGGGGTGTTCTGTTGGAGATTGACCCCCTACAATCATGGCAATCATATAAATCTTCAGGATCCAGAAGCCATGGTTGATTTCATGATGGTTTAGCTGCTGATTAGTTGTGCTGATTTCAATGTTAATTAACTATATCAAACTAAACCTTCAGTGTACAAACCATCGTGACGTATTGTTTAGCTGCTGGTTATTCACCATACGCGATTCCGGTTGTTGAGTTAGCTGCTGGTTGAGCCTGGTGGACCAAATCACAATGAGCCGTCGTAGCTAATTGCCACCGTTGATATTATGACGATTGCGGTGAAGTCACCAATCTCACATGGGTTATACACTGCTATTGGTATGAGCTATGGTTTGTTAAGGATTGTAGTTCGTAGGTCATCCCCCTGAGAGCCCATATATACACAGTAAAATGTGAATAGCACTCTATACGCATATATGTTTATATATACACACCTTTATATATATATATATATTTGATGTATATATATATATATTCAAAATCTATAGATATATATCTATCTATATTTATTTATATTTATCAAACTATTTAAAATATATATATTGTTTATTCATATTTCAATAAATATATACATATACTTATATTTATAGTAACATTTGCATCCACCGATTCATTTATTGCAGTATATATATATATATATATATTTATTTATATATATATATATATATATATGGGTTCTTAGGGGATAGTGATGCGATGTGATGAGGACAATTCTGAGCCAACCAGTCATCCTTCCAGTGGCTCACCATCGTCCCAGGCCCAACGCTTATGCCTTTGGAGCCGCAGGCGCGCGTGAGGGCAGTTGGGTTTGTATAGGGAAGCCATTGGCTTGTGTTAGGAAACCATAGGTTTCTGTAAGGAAACTAAACCATAGGCTTTTACAGGTATACTCTTGGTTTTTGACAAGGAAACCACAAGTTCTTTTAGGGAAACCATGGGTTCTGATAAGGAAAGTATACTATAGGCTTTTTGACAGAAACCATAGGTTTGTGATCAAGTCAACTCTACGCGCTTCGTAGTCAGTTGGGTTTCCAAGAGTTTCAGTTCAGCCATAGTTTCTGATCGAAACAGCTCAGTTGCCACTTTCACAAATGGTAAGAAGAGTAGAATCCATGGTAAAAACTTTGTGGTTACCAAATGGTAGGAAGAACTTAGCATCCATGATTATCGATTGTCATCCACCCAGCATCCACCATGGTAAGAATAGCCGCAATGACGGCGGACTTCCGTATTGTTGTTGGAGCCCTGCCCATGTCCTCCTGTCCCAGAAATTTGCGACAACCAGCCCTCCGAATTGGGGTCAACTCTGTACCAGTCTATCAGTTCATCACGTTTGTGTGAATTTCGATGAGCTTGTTCACCTACGGGTGGTCTTTCCATAATTCTATAATAGACATTGCAATCTACAATTATCAGTAGGTGACCTTCCTCATTCTGCCTTTGTTTTCACTATTTTGCCCTGGGCATTCTCTCATGTTTTTTATTTTTGCATATGTTTGCTTGTTGTTAGTTCATGTTTGGTGGCATTCGGTGAGATATGCTCTTCAGTGAGTTAAAGTTTTGTGAAACATGATCTTTAATATGCAGCAGTTACAGTCTGCAAAGGTCGAGAAACATCAGTCGACATGTGTCTTGAAATGAGCAGACCGTGAGTATTGGGCACGGCACTCGCGCAAGAAATCAGGTGATCTAATAATTGCAAAAGGTTCTAGCCAGTGCATTGACGTTGCGTGGCATTCTTAAGATGTGAAGACGAAGACCTTTATTTCTCAAACAGTTGGATCAGTTGGATGTTATTCTGGAGCTTGTTTACATTTCTTCACACTTGCATGTCCTTTCTGCCTGACTCTCCTTGCATTCGTGATGGGCTAAGAGCAACTTCTAGGGGCGATGTGTTAATGGCTATGGTGGGGCGCGCAGTTAGGTGTACATTTTCAGGATGGAAATGTGCCAAGAAGAAATGACTCGTGGGGATTGGGGTGGCGGGCGTGTGCTATGGGAGAGCCAGGGCAGCGCAGCCAGGCTGTGGCAAGCTGGGCAGAAACTGCTGGTGCAATCCTTGGACGGTGGTATTTTTGCTGAGTTAGCGCAACATGTCTCACAGCTGACCCGTGTTAGGAACCATATCGCCTGACCAATTGAACCAGATTTAGAGATATATATATATATATGTGTGTGTGTGTATGTTTATTTATGTAGTTATATAGATACCTGAGTATGTTTTTTATCATTAGCCACGTCGAGAGTTACTGCTACCCATAAATGAAAACATGTTACCGTCGCCTGCCATGCGAGTGCTCAAGTCTGGGGGTGTAATCAGCCTGGTTACAGCCCGATATCAATAGGGGCGCCGTAGCAGCACAGTGCAGTACAGCTGCTGAGCTGCTGTTGATGCCGTTTGTCGTTTCGTGGCAGATGGCAGTCAGCCAGAAGCCAAGGCCGGAGAAGTGAGATCTGACATGCAAATCGAATTGGCATACACGCACAGTTACAAACACATGCGTGTTTATGTATTTAGATACGCATTTTTCAAAATTGTAGATATATTATATTATGTAAATGTAAAAGGTTTTTGTGTATGAATGTATTTATGTATGTACTTATTTATTTAAAAATTGTATTTCTCTATTTATGTATTTATGTATTTATGTATTCATTTTTGTGGTTATTGATTTATGCATTTATGTATTTATTTACGTTTTTTTTTGTGAATGCATTTATGTATGTATTTAATTCTGTATTTATTCATTTATTTAGTCATTTATTTATTTCTTGCTTGATTACATATATATATATATTTATTTATTTATATTTATACATGCATGTGTGTGTGTCTATTTGTTGTGATCTACATTGTTGAAGGGCTGCACGTTTTGGCCGGCTTTAAACCCCAATTACTTCTCCACTCAAAAAGGGTATGGTTTGACCTATGTATGTATGTTATACTCTTGGCTTTATGTATACATGCATGCACGCATGTGTTGATGCATATATGTAATATACATATATACGTTATATGTGTATGCATGCATGTGTGACGTATATGTATGTCAGTTCTGTACGAGGGTATGTATATAGATGTTTATGGACATAATTGTGCGGAAAACGCGTGGGTATTGTACAATGGTGTCTCGCTGAGCTAGCTGCATGTCCGAGACCCTAGTGCGGGTTGCTGTGATTCAACTTGTGGGAATCTACGATGAATTGTCAGCGGGTGCCAAGACGTTTAGACGGCAAAAGCCTAAAATGGAATGGCATTTGGTAGAGCGCTGCTTAGCGAATATGAGCCGTTGTTCTTGCGTTTGTTGTTTCTATTTGCTTGTGGTGAGGTGCTTTTTGCTTGAAATGTGAACTGCTATTCAGTCCAAAGTTCAACGGCGGGGTTGCCGCCTCGCATCATCGCCTCGCACAGTGTGCGGTCTGTTGATCTTAACTTGGGCCAGTCCTGATATACAGAGAAATCACTACAAGTTGACCCTCCAAATGGGACAAAGTGGTTGTAAGGCCAAATGCAGTGTTGGAGTTTCAGTTCTTTCTTTTGGTTGTTGGACATGTTCATCACATCCTGCACTTCAGCACAGGGGTCGGGCTCGAGATCCCGGTGTTACTTCGTTCGCTATGATTCTTTGATCTGATCTCATCGGCTGAATGAGTTCATCAGGTTTTCCTATGTGTTTTCCTTTGTGTTCCATGTTTTCCCAAGCTGTGGCCAGGACCAGTGGACCAACCGCACCAGCCACGGATAGCCGTGCGGAAGTGGTGGTGGCCGCTGTGGATGCCTCTACTCGCTGCGTCTTTCGAAGGCATGCGGAGAAGATGGGCTGCACAGTGATCACAGAGGTGGGCCCCGGCCGTGATGGAGGGGTTCCCTACCGGTTCCCTACCGGTCTTGTGGGGATGCCTGAAACAGAACCCGCTCCAAGGAGATGCCAAGATGTCCTCGGGAAAACGAGCAGTTTCCAATCCATTCCCATTCAATCTCACCCCTTTCGGCAAAGCGATTTGTGCAGATTCCTTATGAACCTGAGGCTTTTCTGGGAAGTTTCATCAAGGGAAGGGATTCAAATCCAAACCCATCAGGATCAACAACGTGATCAAAACCAGAATCAACTCGATTGAATCAATTCTAGAATAAAACCCGGAAAAAAAAAAACTTTACTTCGTGTGATCCCCACCATCACATGCAAATCTGACACAGGTCTATTTGGCATAGCTTTTGACATTCTTTCTGGCATAGCTTCTGGCATTCTATTTGGCATAGCTTTTGGCATTCTATTTGGCGTAGCTTTTGGCATAGCTTTTGGCATTGTATTTGGCATAGCTTTTGACGTTCTATCTGGCAGAGCTTTTGGCATTCTATCTGGCATAGCTTTTAGCATTGTATCTGGCATAGCTTTTGACATTCTATCTGGCATAGCTTTTCGTATTCTATCTGGCATAGCTTTTGGCATTCTATCTGGCATAGGTTTTTGGCATTCTATCCGACATAGGTTTTTGGCATTCTATCCGGCATAGTTTTTGGCACTCTATCTGGCATAGTTTTTGCCATTGAATCCGGCATAGTTTTTGGCACTCTATCTGGCATAGTTTTTGCCATTGAATCTGGCATAGCTTTTGGCATTGTATCTGGCATAGCTTTTGGCATTGTATCTGGCATAGCTTTTGGCATTGTATTTGGCATAGCTTTTGCCATTGAATCTGGCAGAGCTTTTGGCATTCTATCTGGCATAGCTCTTGGCATTGTATCTGGCATAGCTTTTGGCATTGTATTTGGCATAGCTTTTGCCATTGAATCTGGCAGAGCTTTTGGCATTCTATCTGGCATAGCTCTTGGCATTGTATCTGGCATAGCTTTTGACATTCTTTCTGGCATGGCTTTTTGGCATTCTATCTGGCATAGCTCTTGGCATTGTATCTGGCATAGCTTTTGACATTCTTTCTGGCATGGCTTTTTGACATTCTATCTGGCATAGCTTTTGGCATTCTATCTGGCATAGCTTTTGGCATTGTCTTTGGCATACTTTTTGACATTCTATCTGGCATAGCTTTTGGCATTCTATCTGGCATAGCTTTTGGCATTGTATCTGGCATAGCTTTTGGCATTGTATCTGGCATAGCTTTTGGCATGGAAGTTGAGGTCCGGCAAGGAGCACTGGCCGTGGATGATCGTGGTTTAGGTCAGGGAGCGAACGCTGGGCGTGGATGGTCGTGGTTGAGGTCCGGCAGCGAACACTGGGCGTGGATGGTCGTGGTTGAGGTCCGGCAGCGAACACTGGGCTGTGGATGGTCGTGGTTCAGGCCCTGCGCGAACACTGGGCGTGGATGGTCGTGGTTGAGGTCCGGCGTGGATGGTCGTGGCTGAGGTCCGGCAGGGAACACTCGGCATGGATCCTCGTGGTTGAGATCCGGCGAGGAGAGGGAGGACGAGTCAACTAACATAAAATCTAACCGCCCTCACTTGGCAGGTGGGGAAAATTTCAAACGCTCATAGAATCAAGCAAGTTGTGACTTAGCTAAACCTTGTGGATGGCATAGAACCAACCAAGTTATGAAGCATGGCTACCATCCACCATCCACTGTCAACCACCACCATCCACCAATCTTCGCCCGGACTTGGACCCAGCGGCCAGGTGGGCCGCCTGGACGACCTTCTGCAGGCCTGTGGGGAGCTCGCAAAAATCCGGCGAGGATGGAAGGGCGCAGAAGCAGTTATGCTGAAAAATGGATCAATTAGAAAAACTTTACATTTCAGATTACAAATTTTATACAAATAGAAATGATCGACTACAGAAATTAGAGACATGATTCGAACATGAATATAGAAATCAATGGATGACTCGTTGGGGCTCACCATGACCCAAAATAGGCCCATAAATGACCCATAAAATCCCAGAAATAAATAGATTAGAAATGATTTGAGTGTCTTGGGTTGATGTTTGAAGACGCTGTAAAAAGATCGATATTGGAATGTCGTTGACTCATCTCGATGGAACTTATCCAGCGTGATGAATCGCATTTGGTGGCTATAATATGATGATTTATACTGATACAAGGGTCATAATGGCAAAAATAGCCAACTGGCTATTGTCAATCCTGAGCTACATATATGGTTAGTGGCTGATAGGTACCTATCTGAATAAAGCCAAAATTCATACTTCATGGCAAGATGATTGATGACTCACATGGACTAACAACTGCCATTGGGATTAATGAAACATCCAAATGGTCGTCCACAAATATCAACAAAATATTGGTCAACCCAACGTTAGTGACTGCGTGATTGTTGAAAGTCGATCAGCAGAGGTCAAAGCTCGGATTCCAGCTGCGGAGTCCGTACGATTTGAGGTCACAACTGCGGGGTTTTTCGCCTGACAGGAGCTTTCAACTGCCCAGCATCACAACTGCGGATGTCCTTTGATGGTCTTCGTGGGTGAGCGGACATGGGAAGCTGCCATCGCCAAATTGCAGATGAACGTGAGGCCATTGAAGTCTTTGTTTTTGGTGCCTGTGCGTCTCTACGCATTTTGATAGATATGTACTAAATGTTTTTAAAAGATGTTGTATCTCTGGAGATTCTCAGATCTGTACTTTAAATATATATAGTTTAAAGATAAAAGTGAATCCATAGATTTTTACATAAGTAGATTTACTTATTTAGAAGTGTTTTTTGTAGATTATGTCGATGTAGAAAAGAACAGCAATTGCAGATGTGAGGCCGCCCTTTGTGGTTCGTAGCTCCGTGGACTTTGAACATGGCCGATGTCATCGTCACATGTGCCTTGTCAGGATGGTTTGGTCATAGTTTGGATGCTGGGATCATATCAGGGCTCCAGGTCCATGCAATCGGTTTGGAATGGGTGCTGAGTTGGGATGTTCGTCATTTTCAGTGGTTCATGAGGGGTGAGATCAGACTTTTTTACCACTTCCCGGCTACGGATCTAGACATATTTTGACTATTACCACCCAAAGCTATAACGGGCAGAAGCTGTAAATTTTGGAATATTCGGCTGAACGGAAGTAGCCTATTGATCATGTGTTGACATTGAGAACTTGGATGTTAAGAAGAAGGGCACAAAAAAAACAGATTGCAGGTTTGAACTCGTGACCGCGTGACCCACTGTCAAAGCCGAAGTCCCCCATTTCCTGGCGTCTTGACAAGATCCCTTGCTCCAAAATGGCTAGGTCGCCATTCCATGACGCAGCTGCTTTTCACGGAACACACTCTCTTCACACTGCCATGGAGCTGGGCTGTCCATGTTTGAGGCTCTAAATGTCCTCAATGTGTATGATGGCCTGGTACCCAGCTGGCGCCAGGCTACCATCTGGGAGCTTCAATGCTTTCTCAGCCATTGTGAAGGAGTGCGAAGCATGGTGGGATGAAGCTTGTTACTTGGATCGACCCCCAAGGGGCCTCGTAAGGGGCGGTGATTCTAGGGACCCCTGGGAGTACGGCAATGTTCGTTGTAATGCGCGCAGCGGCTTCTTGCTATTTGTTTGAGACTTGTTTAATTTTCACACTTGGCACTTTGAGACGCGCTTCTTCCAATCTACCATATTGATCCACAGCACTTTTTCAATGGCAAAAAAAGATGCGCCCAGCAAAGGTTTGTTCATGCTTTGTTTTGACCAGGAAGGTAATGAAAGTCGCTGGAGATGTCCAACTGTAGAGATCTCTTTCAACACGCCAGCTGTTGAGGTCGCGAAGGCACGTGGCACATGTCGGCTCCGCTGGGACAGGTTCTGCATCCACGACCTTTCAGCATGTTATTCTGAACTGCAGTGGATGGTGTTTTGAGGCATTTCATCGGCCGTGGCTGAAATTCGGCTGCATCACAGGCAGCTACAGAGAGGTGCTTCAAGTGAACTTGAAAAGCAGCTGAATTTGAAAAGAGGGGAGCTGCCTCTTGGCGAGCATCTTGCTCCCCAATCAAGCAATCAAATTCAGCCAAACTTTGAGAGCATCTTCGAGCGCCATTCGAAATTCAATTCATCTGACTCATTCCATTCACCCTATTCTTAACTGCATTCCAAAACAAAGAACTCACACCTTACTCAAGCACATGGACCTACTCCTGTACCAAGCAACCAGCTGGATCCAAGACTTGTTTTTTATAAGAACTTTTGAAGTGGGGAATCTTTAACAATAGGGTGAAGGGACGTAGCACCGTGCGTTCGGCACCGTGGACAGTATTTGAATGCATCAGAACTTCGTGATGTCAATGCTGCACGTGGGGTTCCATCCATGCGCAAGAGTTGACAGAGTTTGAACATGTTTGAAGATCTCCGTATTTATTTTCTTGGAGTGCTTGTCTGCGCGTTGAGTACTCATCACTGCGTGAAGTTGGTTTGCTTTGATGTGTTTGTCGCCCATATTAATCGCCAGACTGGCGAGTTCTATGTCGAGTCCTCTCTCTATGGGTCCATTATAATTAATTGAGCGGGTCAGCAAAACAGGACTACACAAGCGGGCTTGCTTCCTTCCGCGCCCGCTGGCGAGAGCACAGGCCTTCGCAAACAGTTGCATTGGCCCCCATAGTGCTGAATGCATGATTGCGGCAGGAATAGTTCCACCGGGGCATCCTGTTGTTTTTTGGTCTCCTCGGGTTTCTTCAACATGAAGTCACGTAGGATACGCTGTGTTTATGTATATGAACCAAATGCACAATTTGAATAAGCAAAACAAATATTGAGTAACCAGTGTACATTTTTAACTTTGCTTGATTCATGTATACCTACGAAATCAAACGGGCTTGAATTCTAGCCTGAATAGGAAAATCTGCCTTTTCAATGATCGGGCTGAATTTCTGCCTGCGGGCGGAAAACAATTTCGAAGCATTTGAAGCTCAAAACTTTCACAGCCATTGTCATACATAGATCAACTTTTGAGGAAATCCATTCGGGCGGAAATTGGCACGAAACGGGCGGAAAACCGCACGAATCGGGCGGAAAATTGCGAAACGTTTGTTCCCCAAAATTCTCACCATGGGGTTGAAATGTGCACTTTTGCAAGACCATTCCAAAATAGTTTCGGGCGAAGAACATGCCGCAGGCCAAACAATTGGGATCAGGCAATTTTTCAACCTGAAAACCTTGGGGCTGAAATTCCTGCCTGATGATTTTGTAGGTATGAAAAACCAAGTGGCGATGTATCCCAAGGTGTTCCCAAGGTTCCAAGCAACAGAACGTCTCAAGGCTGCAGAACGCATCCAAATGATTGCATGACTGTGGCCCCTCTTGACGAAAATAGCTTCAAGTGCAAACAGGGCAGACTCATACTGTACGTGTCCTGTGCAAGAATGATTTTTTTTTCTCGGTTTTCCTGACAGGCAAACTGTACAAGTGCAGGAGGGACTTGGTAAATTTACTGTACCCTAACCAGGCTGGTAATTTGTCCCATGAGTAACTGGAAGCCTAGGGGTAGTTCAAATCAGTTCACATCCTCACCTGCACAGTGATCCTCTTTTGCATGTCCTCCATGAGCTGCTCATGGGGATATCCTCGCCGTTCGGCTGACGAGGTGTTTGTGCTATCGGTGAGAGGGGCCAGGCATCCCTAAGGGAAACTTGTTTCAAGAGCGTTGAACACCATGGAAACCGTCAACAAAGACTAGAGAAAACGCCACCAGTCGTTCCCAACCCCGCCCTACAAGCCTGCTGGCAAGAGAAACGCAGGTTTTTTGCACCCCCCCGAGAGCTTGCCATAAAGAAGCCCTCGCAAAAAAAAAAAAGAGCTGACCATAAGCCTGTAAGCGTGTCCTGCAAGAGTGTGCGGAAAGAGTTGACTTCGAAGCATGCAACACGTCTTACATCAAGGCGTCGTCCAAATGTGTTCCATGTTCAGCCTTGAGTGCATTGTAACAGTGCCCCTGTTCCAAGAACTCCCTCGCTAATAACAGGATTTTGTATAAGAACAGGATTTTGTATAAGTGTTGTTCCAAGACACTCAGCTAATTGCCTCTTCAAAAATATATCCACTCTACACTTACACGCTCCTCGGTCCGAGGACTGATCACTCCAATTCGTTGAGTTTTTGTGTCGCTGAGTGTCCCAAAAAGAGTGCCGCTCAAGATGTGCCCAAGCGGTCCCCTGAAGAGGAAAGTCGACTTTCACGAGGAAAGTTGACTTTGACTTTTGAGTTGTGCAGGAGGTTTTACTTTGTCTTTTTGGAATGTGTCCCGGCTTTCAGATCGTGCAGGGTCAAATTCCACGAGTGGCACGCCCAAAATCTCACTCAACTGGGAGGAAGGGAAGAGTGTCTTGCAAGAGTGCTACCTCAAAAAACACAAGATTGTCTTTCAAGCGTGTTTTACTGCAGTAGTTTTCCTGGGTCGTTTGGCAAGATTGATTCCTTACTGGTACCCCTCATCAATGCACAATGTCCACACCAAGACTAAGCACTGTGACCTATGTTTACGGTTAGCGGTGTTCTGTAGTGATTCGAGATTTCTTTTGAACATGGCCAACAATTTATTGATCAAGTACAGCCAAACCCATTCATTGACAAAAGCAAAATATCTCGCAAATCACCAATGTAATTAATGTTGTTTGAAAAATCAGGTCGAACATTGACCAAGAAAGGCCAATATAAGGATGAATCAATGACTATATACCAGTGAGCCAACATCCTTTGTTAAAGAAGCAAACTCTTGAAGATTTGTGTTTATAAATTTCCTTTCACAATCAATCCTCCTGAAAGCAATTGAAATGCTGTTGAAACTTGCTCCTTCAAGGGTTTTCCCTAATAAGAACCACAATTCTTCATCAAAAGAAGCAAATCTACTCTAGGGAACCCACTAAGAAGGCCGCCCAATCTCATCCATTTCAATATGACGGGGTGCCAACCATTACGTCAGGGTGCCAACCATTATGTCACACTGTCATTTTTTCGATAACTAGCACATACCGTCAAGACTCGAGAGCTAAAGTTATTACATTGGGGACCTTCAGTAATCAGGGGAAGGGATTAAAAGATTCTATCACGAGTCTTTGCCGTTGCCTAGCAGTCACTTTAGAGACTGGTAGCCGCAGCCACCCGCATAGCATATCCAACAGAGCCTGTTTTCCCCGGGCTGCTGGGGGGTAGTGTGTGGGTACTCAACCTCGCGGACATGTTCCAGTTGGCGTCAGCGATTGCAGCCACGTGTCTCAGCTGTTGAAGGTGATTGGTTCATGATGGCTCATGATTGTTTCTGGATGGTGAAGCCACCACCCAGCCATTCATGGTCGGCCCGGCCGTCATTTGAAGCTATGAAAAACCATGCCTATTGTTTTTTCAAAAACATGAACGGAGGATAATGTAGGATATTTCCATGAGACTAAAAGTTAAGAAGACACGTGACTACAGGCCCTATACCCCACCGTGGGAGGACCGATGCAAAGGTCATCGAGGGGGCAAAGTCTTTTGCCGACCCACTCATGCTGGCCCAACTCGATGTTTCAAGATGAGCATCATTGCAGTCATATGCACTTCCGGCCCAACTAGAAGGTGCTTGAAGGAATGTTATCGCGTCGTCTCAGGCGGAGCCACATCACATTTTCACACTTCCAGGTCGGGCCCACTATTTAGCTAAGTTGGTTTACAATTGAGCTAGCTACCAGCTATGGTAGGTAGAAAGTGATAGAAACTCATAAAACATGATGGAACTATATGGCAGTGGGTCAAAACCCTTGGTCCCCCTGGTTCCCCTATCATTAACCATTGTTTTCCCTATGAAATTGTCGGTTAATATTCACCATGAAATTGGTTGGTTAATATTGGCCCATAGCCATATATGGTTTGACCCTCTCATAACTTTGGGGGCCTCACCTGGTGCGTGTCCCTGAGTTTCACCGTGAATCACTGTGATTTGTGCGGGCTCACAAATGGCGTGCTGGCGCAGTGCCGCGGCATGAGCAGAGACGGGGGCCAAGTTTGTTGGTTTATTACTACTATTATTATTGATGCTTGGTTATTATATGTGATTTTTTGCTGGTTTGATAACCAAGTTGCTTACAATTGTTTTGGCTATCATTGTTGGCTATCATTATAGTTGCTTAATTATTGCTACTATTATGATGGTATATGATATGATGGTTAATCATTACTATTCTTGGCTATTGTCATGATAGCCAACAATTCTTGATAATATACTGTTGGCCTTAATTATCATCATTACTACTACTTTATACTATTTTCATAATTTTTACGATTATGGATATTTGCTACTACTTTGCTAGTATCAGTTGGTTCGTTATCGTCATTTCCTAGCAACAATAGTAGTAGTAAGAGCAGCAGCAGCAGCAGCATCAACAGAAGAAGCACCAGGC
>VSDK01012872.1:20553-34659 GCA_009767595.1 Symbiodinium kawagutii | reverse complement strand
CAGCAGCAGGAGCAGTAGTAGCAGCAGCAGCAGCAGGAGGAGGAGTAGTAGTGGTAGTGTTAGTGGTAGTAATAGTAGTAGGAATTGGTTGCAGTCAGTTAGTTTAATAACCAATAATCGTAGTAGTTGATAACCAAGCTACTACTTATGTTAGCTCTAAGTAGATAATATAGTTGATAATAGTTAGTTATACTTGTAGTATACTATATTATCTATATTAGTTGGTTATAAGCTATAACCAGCTAGTTATATTCTTATAATAGTTAGTTATAACCAGGTAGTTCACAACCAAGTTGGTTGTACTTGTTGCTCCTCATTCGTTCCACTTCTCAGCTAGCTGAGGCCTTACCGCTGCGTCAGGAGCCGGGGAGCATAGCCAGGTGATGGTAAGGGCCATGTAAGCCACGGCTGCAGTAGTGAAGAACCAGTGGTTACTGGCTGACAATAGGTGATAATGTAGGTGATTGTAGGTGGTAGTGTAGGTGATACTAGGTGATAATGTAGATGATTATAGGTGGTAATGTAGGTGATACTAGGTGATGATACCCAAGAAGAATCGGGGATGTATCAACTGGTGATGGGTCACGCTCCCAATCACCGGAGGCTTCTGAGGGATGGCCGCTGAAGTTCGGCGAGCCATGGTGAAGTGGGACGGGTTAGCTGGGGTGGGCCCCGACCCACAAGCATATCATCATGGAAATCACCATGGTATTGGGACTGATGTGGCTACTGATATGGCTAGGATGGATGGCAGTTTGGTAGATATTTCTGAATCATTGGCTGATCCAACCTGGAATTTTAATGACAGGCCACGGCGTTCCAAACTTTTGAAAGCCCCTTCAATGTAACAAAGGGTCGGGTGATGACAATCATCACAATGACAACAGGTGCTATTGATATTGATGATGACAATGACATGCAATGGCCATTTGGCAGTGGGTCAAAACCCTTAGTTCCCCTGGTTCTCCCATCATTATCTATGTTTTATTCCATTATTGATGGTGAGTATCCCCATGAAAGTTGGTTCATTAATATATTGACCAATATTGACCCATAGCCACTTGATCCGTGCCATCAGGTTGGCTTTGCTGTGTGCATCGCTCTTGACCTCTGTGTCCTGCTCTCAGCTCTGTCAGATTCTGTCAGGCTGCCCTTTCTCGGGGCAGTGAAGCTATCAGTTTGTGCTCGGAGATCACTGATACAATCGGTGGGGTGACGAGGGGGTGTTGCAGAAGGGATCAGGGCTGATGGAAGCGTTGCGTTTTGGGGAATGGAAGTTTGCAGGGTGACTTTGGAAATTTGGTGCTTTGTTTTTTTTGATTTGATGATTTGCTTTCTTGTGTTGCACCCTGGGAACATGATTGCATCAGAAGAATGATGTTGTCGAAATGAGAAGAACATGGAATGATGGTTCGCTTCCACGGAGGATGCAGGTAGTACCCGCCGCCGCCCAGCCCAAAACATCCTATAAACATAAGAGAAGCAGTAGCATAGAGTAGCCGTCAACTTGCATGCAACTCGAGCATGTTTGAACAGCAACTCAATGATTGATGGCTTTTCGATGCTTTTCGTATCTCTCAGCTGGTGGCTTTTCGCAGTGTAGCTAGGGTCACCATGGGTTCCCATGATCCAAATGTCACCTAAGGCCGGGAGAAACGGTGCAAAGGTGGTGCAAAACTTGGATCGGAGCTGGAGGGTGGTTCTACCATCAGGTTTTGGCAGCGCCCTGGTGGTCAGATTGTAAGTGATAGACCACGGTGTTTTTTTTTTGAATCGGGGACTCCAAAAATTGTTGCTTTATTACATGTCATTTCTATAAATACTTAACATTGAATGGTTTGCAGGTACCCCCATTTCGAGAAACATCCCATATTCAAAAAATCCGAAGATTGATATGTTGATATTACTCCTGGAGGTGGTGATGGGAAAAAACAAGTTCGTATAGTGGTGAACTAGTATTAATCGGCAGTGTTTTGATCGTTTGGAATCATGAACAAGCGTCATCAGTCCTGTCAACAATATCATATGGACTGACTCATATTAGCAGATGGTGAATGTTTGCTGATTAGCACTGCTGCGTTTGTTTTATTCGTTTAAGAGATCATGCACATTGATGAGTGATGACTCATCAGTCACTCTGCCAGTTGTTTTTGTGGCAGCCGCTCAGCTTAATCCCTGGATCAAAGCACGTCAGCTGACATGGCTCAGGTGGCCCCATGAGGAAGCTGCCAAGATGTGGGCAGTCTGGAACTCCCAGTTTGGAGCAGGCTGATGCAGGTTGACAGACATGCTGATCAAACATTGCACGATGTTGATTTTTGCCGTGTCATTCCTGACTGGCGCTTGTTTCCATATACTTCGGCCGCGAAGACTGGTCACACTTGGCTCACTCATACAGTGGTTTCTTGAATTTTCTTGCTGCATCATAGTAGACCGCTTTGCAAACACAAGACTTTCCCAACTCAGGGTACCTCCCTGCAGTGATGGTACAAGGTAACGGCTGCAACTCAGGGTGCTCAGGCTACATGAATCCCGAAGATGAACTCAGCTCATCTCAGCTCTATTCGTTGATTTTCTATGAGCATTTTTTTGCACAAGCATGAGAATTCATGGTTCAATATTTTCAGCTTCGCACATCCACAGAAAAACACGCATGCACACACACACACACACTGAGTAGATGCAAAGGTGCATAGGGTGACGTGATGATGAATTGATTATTTGGTTTGATGAGCTCACTGGATGGCTCTTCGACGAAGCCACTCTCAACACTGATTCCGAAGTACGGCTTCACACTGGCAGTCGGCGTCAAATGATTTCAGCTGAGTGGACGACATCGATTGAAACTCAGGCGAAAACATCGGTGAACATCCGGTCCTTGGCGTCTCCGGTTGTGATGCAATTGAGCAGGTACATGGATGAGCGTCCTCAACCACTTCCCTTCCAGTGACTTATAGCTTCGTTGGATCAGGTCAGTCACTGGAAGCCTGATCCCCCTGCATTGTGTCGACCCTTGGAAACAGGTTTTCCCACACACATTCCCACAAATGCATGCTTGGTCATACATGTTTCATGACATTATTTGTGTGTGTGTGTGCGCGCGTGTCTTTGTAAGCAGCTGCCTATCATTTGCACATATGCCCTTCGACAGGCGGAATTGTTTGTGTCATTTTGCTTTGCACCCTTCATAAGCAACATTTTTGATGTCAAAACCCAAAAGATGGTAACGACTAACGATGGTGAAACAACCAATGATGTTTTAGGGAGCAAAGCGATTTTTATCTCAATTTATATTTATATATATATATATATATATTTCTTTAGGTAAATATATTTTTATATATATATATATATAGATAGATGGTGAATGAAATTACCATTGGCCTAACAAGTAGCAATCCTACATAGCCAAGTAATTGATATTATAATACTGGTATAGTATAATACTTGATTCCTTTATACTAGCTATCATCAAAATTATGGTTAACATTTACCACAACGAAACCTTCAGATTATCATGGCACATTATATGATACAATTTAAATTGGGTAGCATTAACCTCAACGTTCCACATTATAACCATTATAATCCTCCAATAACGATTTTAAACATTATACACCCAATAAAGCCCTATAACCCATATTAATTTGGGTTAATCATTAACCTCAGGGTTCCACATGAACCAATACTTTCTTCAACCCCAAGGTCTTGTCGGAGTGCATCCTTGGCACGGGCGAGCTGGAGGCCTTGGCGCCGGATGGCGCCGGGCCGGGCCTTTTCGGGACTCCTGGCCGCGCCATTTGCTAAGCACTACTGGGTGGTGGTGGTGATCCGAAATAACGGTTATAACCGTGAATGATGGTCAGTAGAAGGGGATAAGCAGCAAGAGTATACGGTTGGAAAACTACTAGTTGGTGGTTTTGAATTTTTAAACAATATTTTGCTTGTTATTGATGAATGGTTGGTGGACAATCGTATTTTTCATAGTGGCTGAAACCACCAACCAGACTAGCGTTGTTGTGACTGTCCCTTTTGCCCGTGATGTGGTGGTTGTCATTGGTAGGTTATCCCTGGGACTGACCCAGTTCAATGGATGCGATTCAAGTGCGGAATGCACATCCTCACCCTCACCTACTGGTTGACGGGATCAGGGTTTTTCAACCGTTTTTTTGGCGTGGCAGCAGCCGTGGCGTTATATAATGGTTGGGAGACGGCCATTGGCATGATATTTCCAGTGAGCTTGGGCAAGCAACCATCACTTCTGCTGGTGCAGACACCACTGTGGAGCGTTTCAGTGATGTAGCTACAAGAAATCCACCATCGTTGAGGGGGCCCTTCTTGGATGATAAATTGATCATGATTAGGGATGGTTGGGGTGTATGACGAATCCTTTCTGTAGTTTATTTTTATTTATCATGTAACGGGCAGAATGGTGCAAACGGCACCTCACGTAGGAAATACCGAATTATTGGGTGAATGGTCACCATGTTCCCTTTCATGGTAATTCTTCTTTCGGAGTATCCTGTTTTCTCATTAACTAATCGAATTGCTGTAACACATCAAATGTGGCATTGTGGTTCCCGACTGTTTCCCAGTATGAGAAGTGACCAGGAAAAATCAGCATACCTTACCTGCTCGTTTTTTTACATTTGGCGATGGATGAATGTCAACAAAGGAAGACCGAAAGACTGGGAAAGTATGTCTACACTCCAGACTGATCGGCAGACCGCAACTGGATGCGTCAATCATTTACATGGTGCCTGCACGGCTCGCCGCAATGTTATGAACCTCCGAGCATCACAGTCATCCTGCACCGGTCTGTGATGGCCAACGGTTCGGGTATCAACAAAGGCTTGAGTACCGTCATGAAGCCGTCCATAAGTCGCAGTACTTACAGTAGTTTTTACTGCAAAGAATGGATCCACTACTATATACTTGTTTTAATCTACACTGCCATCAATTTCTGGGAACCTGTGTATTCAGCAGAAAATGTGTGCTTGAATAGGAATTAGTTCCAGCACGTGCTGTGGGACTGTCATTATCCAAGAATTACCATCCACCACTTTCCTGAATGACTCAGGAACCGTTGGCCTATCATCAACCGGAGCCACCCCTGACTGCAAACATCTCGAAAACATCGCCATCATCCATCGATCATGAAGCATCAATTGTGCCATGTGTGCGTGTCTCTTTTTGACTAGTATCGTTGATGATCAACAGTCATCAACCATCCCGCCAATCGTCAGTTTCCAACACTCGCAACAATCTAATGTAAATCGCACCAACAGCTATTGGGAAGATTCACCATATTTCATCATTATCAAACATCTTCGGACGTCAAACATCAGAGTCATGTAGTAAGCTTAAGGCACGGTGAAGCATCAGCCATGTTGGACTAACCATCAACTATTTCGGGTCAGCCTGCGATGGCACAGCCATGTCGCTGGGCTGTTGGATGGGGCACCTTGGAGCAACGCTGTGTTGGCGGTCCCGTGGAGCGGATGTTGTGCCCATTTGCCCAGGTCGGGATTCCTTGCTAAAGCAATGAGCAAAGCAATGAGTAAAGCAGAGTCTCATGCAGGGATGAAGAGTGGCCAGGGCATCATGCCCGCCTCTCGTGACAACTAGGCGAGAAAAGTTCCTTGTGGACTGACACAAGCCATTCAGCAGCTATCATTTAGCATTCATCATTTCAAGTTTTCTTTGGTCAGTCTGTTTTCGATGATTGGCTTGTTGCAGCTGCAACCTGCCGACCAACTCATAGATGGCATTTGATCCAAAGAAAAACATTGTTGGTCACAGTGTCAGAGGAACTGTTCGGGGACAGCCCTGCGGGTGATGACCATGCTGCGGTGAGAACAGATTCTTACATAATACGGAAGCATCGTAAACTGTGAAACTTCAAGATCTAATGTGGGCGATTGTGTAGCTTTTTATTTGCCTGGCAACCTAGTTAGCACTGATATCACTCTTGATGCCTGATGGGTGATCGCTGCACCTACAACTAGTAGTAGTAGTAGTAGTAGTAGTAGTAGTAGTAGTAGTACTAGTACTAGTACTACTACTACTACTACTACTACTACTACTACTGCTACTACTACTACTACTACTGCTACTACTACTACTACTACTGCTACTACTACTACTACTACTGCTACTACTACTACTACTACTAGTACTAGTACTAGTAGTAGTAGTACTAGTACTAGTACTAGTACAAGTACTGGTACTAATAGTAGTGGTACTAGTAGTAGTAGTAGTAGTAGTAGTAGTAGTAGTAGTAGTAGTAGTAGTAGTAGTAGTAGTAGTAGTAGTAGCGGTAGTGGTAGTAGTAGTAGTAGCAGGAGTAGGAGTAGTAGTAGTGGTAGTAGTAGTAGTAATAGTAGTAGTAGTAATAGTAGTAGTAGAAGGAGTAGTAGTAGTAATAGTAGTAGTAGTAGTAGTAATAATAGTAGTAGTAGTAGAAGGAGTAGTAGTAGTAGTAGTAGTAGTAGTAGAAGTAGTAGTAGTAGAAGTAGTAGTAGTAGAAGTAGTAGTAGTAGAAGTAGTAGTAGTAGAAGTAGTAGTAGTAGAAGTAGTAGTAGTAGAAGTAGTAGTAGTAGAAGTAGTAGTAGTAGAAGTAGTAGTAGTAGTAGTAGTAGTAGTACTAGTACTAGTACTAGTACAAGTACTGGTACTAGTAGTAGTAGTAGTAGTAGTAGTAGCGGTAGTGGTAGTAGTAGTAGTAGCAGGAGTAGGAGTAGTAGTAGTGGTAGTAGTAGTAGTAGTAGTGGTAGTAGTAGTAGTAGTAGTAGCAATGAAGTAATGAAGGTAAAGATAGTAGTAGCCGTAGCCGTAGCAGTAGTCGTCGTCCTCGCAGTAATAGGGGAAAAATACTGATCATTTATATCAATATCATCCTTTGTGTGGCAGTTGTTAGTTTCCACATTATGCACAATCGGATTGCAATGGGGATATAGTTAGACACAAGGGGAACCTGGTTCACTCGTGTTTTTTTATTTCACTAATATTTTAGGGTAATGGTAGCGCTTTAATGGCGGGATATCACTCACCACATCTCACCACAGACGTAGGAACCCATCACTATCATGTTGGATGAGTCGTTGCCGCTGACCTCTACAGCCGCGATGCTGGTGTCAGAATTGAATCCAGGTATGTATATGTCTCATGGCTTGATGTTTTTATCTAACCTTATGCTTCCAGTTGCCATTTTGGTAGGTGACCAACCCCAAGCAAAAACAGTAGAAACCAGCTGGTTATCTATTAGAAAGGTGACTGGAAGCATAGGGAAACCAGAGTAATTAATTTTAGTTGAGCCCTTTTATTGTTTTGCACTTCTCATTGACAGTACCAATTTCTTGGATCATGTTTGAGATGTGATGGCGATGCCACACTGGCAACGCCACAATACTCGGCACTCATCCACCCCCAAATCGCCAGAAAACGAATGGCAGGACTACCAAGAGGATTGGGGAGACAATTTGCACTCGGCAAATGCTGTGTGTCCAAGGATTCGTTATCCATCCATGAACCAACCTTGCACAAACATTACCCACCAACCACTATGAAATGATGCTTGTCCCGAAGACCCCAGCTGTTCCCAAGTGGCTCCAAGGAGTGGCAAACGGCAGCCTTGATTGCAGCTTGGAAGCGTGCAGTAGTAACTGATGCCAAATATGCACAGAGAGAGAGGGAGTTGCATGCAAGCACATACGATGCCAAGATGATGCAAAGATAATGTAATGTAATGATGTAATGTGATGTAGTGTAGTGTAATGTAATGTAATGAAATGTAATGTAATGCAATTGAATGCAATGCAATGCAATGTAGTGCAATATAATATAATGTAATGCAATGCAATGTAATGCAATGCAATGCAATGTAAAGCAATGTAATGCAATGCAGTGCAACGCAATGTATTTTAATGTAATGCAATGTATTGTCATTCCTTTTTGATTTTTTCATATGTGCGCCTCAAGCTCAGGGAGTTGTACAGTACATAGCTTTAAGTTCCAAAATTGTTGAACTGAGTCGAACTAGTGGAAGTCATCCTGCGAGAAGGCGCATGTAGCAAGCCAGGAACACATTTGCAAGACACCAGTGCGCTCACTGCGGGCCGCAGCATTGGCTTGAATCAGATCACCACAATGTGCTGCATAGATTTGGCAAACGTTAGCATTACACAAGCAATCTTGGTCGCATGAAGTAGTCAAGCATGGAAACTGCCAAGAAGCGTGGGGGGTGCTAACTCGATCATCAAACTTCAAAAGCACACCAGTTCGCTTTCCGGCTCATATTGTGTTTTGGAACCAGTGTTTACTAGACATGAATGATGGTCAGCTGTTCTCCCATCACGCAGATTCATTTGATTTAGTCCTCAGCAGGCACTGCTTGGTGAGCATTGGAGTTCAGCATTCTGTGCTGTTTCCACTGGACCAATCAGCAGTATCACCTTCTTCGGCACTGGGAACCGTGGCCATGGGCAGTCAACTCTGCACGGCCACGGAGCCGCGCCCGGCTGATGATGTGGCAGCACTACATGCCATGAAAGCCAAGGGAATTTCCAGCAGTGAGTGGACCGTGGTGCTGAAGAAGCGTCCAGGGAAGTCTTTGGGTCTCTTGGTGGCTGCAGCTGGTAGCTGTTTGACCTGAAAAGAATTCCCAGCTTCAAAGAAGCGAATGCCCAAATGTTGACATCACCGTGTGGGAGGTGAGGGGTGTACCTAATGACACGGTTGATGTAAGTTGTGCTGGTTTGCCGAAGTACCAAGAGGATCAAGAAGCAACAGACATGAAGATCAAGTGGGCAGTTGCCTTCACCATTTTCAATGCACTGTCCATGCTCATTGGCGGCTCTGCTTGCTAATCCCTTCCCCTGAATAGCAGTGCCACGCCGTAGGTATGGATGTGGACATGGTCGAAGGGAAGTGTTTGATTGTTTACCTGGTCTGTGAGAAAGGCTTGGTGGCAGATTGGAATGAGGCCAATCCGCAGAGCCTTGGTTTTCGTGGGTGTGGTCGTTTTAGTATCCAATTTCTGGCAGTGTATCAGACGCCGAGTGGACAAGCGTACGTGAATCACGCCGAGGGGCCACGAGGCTAGGGCAGATGATCAGCTTCACGAATCTAGAAAAATAAGGCATGCTCTTCTTTGTCAGAGTGAAGCCATGGACCTGAGCCGCTGAGTAGGATCCAATTTGAAGAGAGTGGTCCAGATTCATTGAGGTAATTGTCCTACATGTAGGTGTGATTATCCCACATGTGGCTGTGATCGCCGACCTGATGGCAGTGTCAATTTCCAAATAATACAAAAGTCGTAGGCCGGTCTATTGCCAAGCCATGTTTCCCTTCCTTGCAACACCTTTCTTCCATTCACTAGAATTCTCGTTCGAGATTGTTGTTTATCCCTACCATTTGAATCCATTTGGCTGGGATTGGCTAAGCGTCCTTATTTGGGTCGAGACATGCACATGTGTTTATACATTTGTAATTAACTGTTTTCTGCCGCCCAGGGTGGGTACCAGTAGTCTTGCTCGTCCTATTTGGCTGTGTTGGTGACCACGTGGCTAGCTTCCAAATTCTCAACTGTTATGACACCCACTGAAACCAGCATGAATCCACCCAATGAAGCACTGAAATGTGCCATGAGCCCAGTGAAAGTCTCCTCTTTGACGGAAGTCCCAGGGTGAGCCACCGTAAGGACCGCCGTTCAGAAGGGCGATCGCATCATCTCCGTGAACCACAAAAGTAACGATGCCTGGGCCATGGCGCACGCTTGCATCGATGATGCCGAATTGACCCTGGCGACTTGGCGATGTGACTCTTGGAAATTGTTTCGCTTTGTTAGAATAAGGCGCCCAAGAAATGTTTGGTTATCATTTAAATATCATTTAAATTAGAGTGAAATCACAAATATAGGATGATATTGGATGATTCGGATTACTGCAAATTGTTAATCTTGATTTTTGAATATCGGATTGATTTGGGGCTCGCCTATTTTGAGAAACACTCTTGTGATTGATTGTGATTGTACACATGTGACGAATTACAAGAACCATTTTCTGATGTGATTGATTTAGATCATACGTACACATCACTAGTTATATGAAAAATATTTGTATATATATATATAAATATCTATATCGTATTTGACTTCATGGATGTGCATGTTTGTTCCTCCAATTTTTCGTTTGTTTTTTCTTTGAACCAACTATCTACGATATTTGATCTCGATTGGAATGTGTATCTTGCGTGTTTGCAAGACACATTTTGTGTCCTAGATGTCCTTGAAGGGAATTCAAAGCACAAAGAATTTGGAAATTTGGAGCCTGCCTGAGCTTCCATATACACTCAAGTCAAGCAAGCAAGCAAGCAAGCAAGCAAGCAAGCAAGCAAGGATTGCTCGTGAGTGCCGTGTTTTTGAAGCTGGTCCTGTGAATCAGCATCCAAATGTGTAACATGTACATATAGCTGACATGTATGTGCATATTTTGTGTAGTCTATCCATTTGGCTGTTGGTCCCAAACTAGATATTCATGAAAGTTGCTTATTTGGGAATGATTGTGCAGTTGACTAATTCCTTGGGGATGGATTAGAGCCACCAAGCATGTATTTATTTCTATGTCGACATATGTGTGTGTGTGTGTGTGTCAAGATGTAGGTGTGCAAGCAAATCAAATGCAACTCCAATTTTGGCTTTACAAGACAAAAAGCCGCCGGCAATGAGCACAGCTGGGCTCAGAATCCATGTGCTGCACTTGTATCGGCCATATTCCATATTCTCATGTCTTAGTGATCGCAGAGATAGCCTTTGTTGGCTATGCTCCAGTAATTTTACCAACAATGATGACGATGGTTGATGTTTGCCAATGATGGTGGTCAATCCACTGATCTCGCTTCAATGCACGGAGGTGATGAGCCGCTCCGAGAACAGCTCGTTGAAGCTTTGAGGGAGTGCTGTCACTGAGGGGAGCATCCAAAATCGCAAAGAAAAGAAAGATGGCAATATGCTGCAAGAGCTTCAAGATCAGTGATGGATTTAGCACTGCCTACGTTCATTTGTTCAATGTTCCCTCCTTACTCGGCGTGGTAAGAAGAGTTTTTGTTCAGAAGAGAAAGCCCTGGATTACATTTTTGCATCAGGTGTGTGGTGAACCCAGCTCTTGCCTTGGCATCGAAAATCCGTCCAAATTTATGAACTACCAATCTGCTGCAATGATTGTTGTTGCTACCAATCTGTGGGACCTGGTCATGGTGTCGCTGCTAGCTTGGCTCCGGTTCGGCCGGGGGTAGCGCCATGTCGTGGGTGGATTTCTGGCCAGGGAGGTATGAACTCTCGAAAAAGTTAGCCAGTGCCTTGGACCAACGCTGGCCCCTATGGGGATCTCTTCAAAAGATGCCATGAGAATCCATGAAATGAGATTCATGATTACACACTTCATAACACAATGTATAATGTGTCACATACATTCCTTGAGCTTTGCGAATGGAAATGCATGGGGAGCGGTGCTGAATGCGGTAATTGAATGGTAAAATGACAATGCGAAAACAAAGAAACTCTGGTTCAAACAACCAACGTATTTCAACAGGCAGTGGCTGGTGGTTTTAGATGTTGTTCTATCCATTCTGCCTTCTGTGTGGGCTAGGATGGTTGGGGTTGGTTTCAATCATCGACTTCCAACACAGTCTTGTGTATTTCATTTTATTTCCGGATTCGTATGGTTGATCCCCCGCGGTACGACAAACCAGCTCATGGCACCACCCTCAAGGATGGTTCCTTTGGGGAAGGACCAATCTTGGAAACCACTCATGTCAAAGGCCTGCCTGGGAGACGTACCATTGGTGTTATTAGCTACTCATTTGATCTCATTTGGTGGTTTCTTAAAACGGGGTGCACCACAAATGGTTGGTTTATTGCCAGAAATGGTAAACTGTTGGATGATTTGGGGGCTTTCCCTATTTTGAGAAACATCAATGTGGTACATAAGGGGAGTGGGAGGATCATCCAAGTGGTGCTTGAGAGCGAATTGCTTCACAGCCGAGATTTCTGGGAGGGGAGGGGGCACCATTCTAGGAAACCCAAATCCAGCACTGTCATTGAGCCAATTTGGTGATTGACTGCTGGTGTATTTCGGGAGGACGATGTTGTTGCCCAACTGTCCTTGTCCTTGTTCCTGCTTGGGCTCGGGATTTGATACATAAGTTCTGTAGACGTGAATTCTATGCGCATGTAACGTCCGGAAGTTTTCACTTTTGCAAGGTGCTGAATTGAACAGCTGCCTGCTGAATTTCAGGGCCTGCTTATATTATATAAATGCCTGATTTGAGGAGGGAATCGTACCCCATATATAGCAGTTTGGGAAGAACCCAGATGAGCGATCAGACAGATGAGTGACAAACAAACTCCGATGCAAGGCCTGCAAAGGCCAGGCAATTTTACTTGAGGCCAATCATGGGTAATGACATGACATAAGCAATGCAAAGATATGCTTGCATTTATCATTTACATGAACATAGACATATAGATATAAGTGCAATTAACTATTTCAATATAGTACATTATTTAACTATAGATGTATATCTATATCTACATCTATATAGGTTTATGTATGTATAGATACATACTTGCGTAGAGAGATATGACCACGGAAACTCATCCGGCTCCCCGCAACACATGGTGACCGCCCAGGTTTGGAACAGGATGAGATTGGTCCGCAGGCGGGGGTCCAGGGAGGCAGTTTCCAAGCAACAAAAGGGAACCAAAACGACCTGAATCGGGGGAGGTGTTTGATCCTGGTGTCCTTTTCCACCTTCGGTGGATGCACCTGGGTGGATTGGCAAACAGAAACCTATATACGGTGGATTAAAATGCTTGCAGAAAGATAGTTGCCGGATCGGTTTTCAGTTCTAAGGGTGATTGCCCATCCCTTGATGGCCTGATGGCATACTCAGTTTTCATGTTGCCGAAGTTAGCCAAAATTAAACAACTTGATGAACCAAACGTTGACAAGCTGCTTTTGCGTGCAAGAGTTGGTCCGTTGTCACATTGATAAGCTAATCATCCCGTATCAATTGCTAATGTGATTATAATACGTACTCCATGCATGACAGCACTGGGTATCGCGGCAAACTCAACAGGTGGCTACAGAACCGAGAGCCAAAACCAGGGTGCCCATAGGAAACGAAAACCAAGATTGCAAAAACATTTGTGCTCTTGCAAGATCATTCCTCATGAGCTTCCTTTACAGATATTTTTTGCCCCCTGTTGGTTCAGTGCGATCCCCGACCATCCGTTTATGGCATATTTACTCTAAGATTGAATGCGGATCCAAGCTAGAGAAATAAGAAAAACACCCTGAACATAACCCGCATGAAGGCTTTACAAGCTGCTTGATCTAGGCATTTTTGTTAACCACTGTTATTTAAGGCTAATAGTGTGCTTGGGCATTGCTTGGAGATTGAACCCTTCCTTTTTGGAGGTTCGATGTTGTCCATTCCCATTGGCAACTCCTGCGATGGACTCAGTGCTTCAGGACGTGGGGGGAGGTGCAGATGTGCAGCAAGCCCCGTTTGGAGCTGATGGTAGTCGAACTTGGGTTGTTGATGAATGACATGATGATGAGTCATGGTTAATTGGAAGATGCGCCAACACTTGTTAGTTTTCAAAACTGTTTATCAGTGATACAGACCAACGACTATCAACGTCAAACATCCCTCAATTTCTCTAACCATGCTTGCCCATGATGAACCATCACAAAGTGCCAACCAGCATCAGCAACGATCATCAACCAGCAATAGCAATCATCAAGCATCAACAATGAACCATCATGAAGCATCAACAATCATCATTGACCAGCAACAACAATCACTAAGCATCAATCGTTCGCCACTGCCATCAACTTGTTGAAGCCTCATTACCAGCAATTCATCAGCATCATTAACTCATCAACTGGGCCACATCAAACACCCAACCTCCACCATCCAAATCATCATAAATCATCCCAGGATCAGCCAATAAAACTCCAAGGATCAGCTGATCAGCCATCACCAAAACTCCTCAACCACTCGCCATCGGCTCCCTCGCCATCGGCTTATCCCAGGATCCTC
>VSDK01012872.1:0-20527 GCA_009767595.1 Symbiodinium kawagutii | reverse complement strand
CCCACCGCGCGCGCCTGCCGGGCTGCGCGCAGAGCCTTGGGCAAGGCACAGGGGGCCTTTATCCGCGATGGTGAATGGATGGTGCTTGGCCTAGCTTTTAAGATGGCCATGGGTCAATATTAACCAACCAACTAATGGGGAATTTCCAACAATAATAAGGAAAACAATGGTTAATAGGGGTGGTGAATGGATGGCAAATGGATGGTGAAGGGGTGGTGAATGGATGGTAAATGGCTCATGGGTCAAAATTTACCCCAAAAAATCGTGGGTTTTTTACCAACAAAAATATAGGGAGAACAAATTGAATGATAGGGGAACCAGGGGTACAGGGTTTTTGACCCACTGCCAAATGGATAGTGAATGATGGTAAATTCAGATCATTTTGGATGAATTATGGATACAAATGGTTGGTTGGCATTGAAATGTACATGGCACTTCTAGTGATTGGATCTGATTGTTTTGGTATGTTTTGGAAATACCTTTTGGTTAACGGTTGCAATGGTGGCGTTGAGATGTGATTGATGGTAGTTCTTGGTGACCGATTGACCAATCAGAGCAGTCCAAGGGAGATAAGCCCTTAACCAACACTATAAATGGAGATGTCCAACGACTGGGAGTGCCAAAAGTTTGCCGGTTTTTCCTTTTGCCATCACCATGTTTGTGTGAATTTGTAGATGCATTTGGCGTGGAATTAGTTATGGACATTTTGCATGTTGCTACGCGGCCACAATCTCATCTAGGCTGTTGATTGATGATCATCGCTTCCCAACATTCGCCTGTTTACACGTCTTGCTATGGCTGGCGGCAGGAACTACGGTCGTCAATGCCTGTTCTTTATGCTAGTGCACCTGGGCTGAACCTACACATGAAAAGGCTCAGTACAGCACAGAGGGAGGACAGCGACATAACACCTGCAGCTTCATTGGGACTTCTTGGCCTTGCATTGGTTGTGATTGCCACTGCACCTTTTTTTTTAGGCCTTCCTTCAGGAATGGCATGTTAGAGACTATATAAAGGCTTTCCAGATGGGATCAGATGACAAGATATGACAAGTGTACGTTGAGCCTTCCCCATCGCTATACGCTGACTGAAGGTTTCCCCGTCAAAGTGCTGGCTGATTGGGGTCTTTGTGGCGTCCAAGGGTCACTGAGGCTATGCCATCTATCTACGTCTTCGGTGGCGCTTGCCGAAACTTAGGTGCCGCTGCTAAGTGGGGAAACCCCGAGGTCCAGTGAAATCACAGCAGCATTGCAGGCTGCCATTGTCGTTGTTCCCGCGGCTGGTACTCCACCCGTTTGGTGGAAAGTTTGGCGAAAAGATTTCTATTTTGTTCTTTTTGCCATGGGAGTGCCCTGATTGGTCGATCTGTTGCTATGCTTGTTCTTAGGATTTTTTTGTGTGAAAACCCCAGCAAGTTGATGCAAGTTGTAGTTGGGAATTCTGGCAAAGAACCAGCTGAGTCAATGGTCAATAGCTTGGAAGCTACATGCACGGATGCCTGATTAGTGCGCATGTCGGCCTTCAGAGGTGCACTGCAATACCCCGGGCTGTCAATGATCCGTAACGAGAGATTCATATCCAAAATTGCCTTTTTTAATTATATTATATATATATATATATCCAGTGGTTTTAGCATTGGTGATTAAACATAGTCAATAGATGCTATATAATAGTGATTGGAGTGGTTGATAATGATCCTATTCCAGTTTTTCCATCAACGGGTATTTCTGACAAAACTAGCCGCCGGAATGGTTTATCAATATGGACTTACCATTTGCAAAGAGAATGGTAGAAAAAAAACACGCATCTTTTGGAAACCTTTTTGGGTTCTGAGGCATGCCAGAGCGAAGACGGACCGTTTGAGATGTGACATCATTCCGCAGCTTTCCTGGTTCAATCTTAAAGGAAAACAGCGACTGGCAAAAGATGTGCATGCCCACATGCTTAGAGAAGATGGGTGCAGACTTCTGAACGGTGACATTACAGGGCCAGTGACTAGTGTGTCTTACAGGAAGTCCCCAAGACTGAGCCGCACAGAATGCCAGGTGTTCATTGATGTTCTTTGCAAAAAATGTGTTTGCGATGAAGTTGGAGAGCAACCGGCTGGAACTCCGCTGGATCCCAGCTATAGTTCACTCGTTAACTCCAAGTTTTGGTCATTATGGCAGTGGCCATATTTAACACCTGCTGAGTTATCTCAACTTCTATTTGTTTTAAGCATTTCAGTCGCCACTACAAGTGGATTACCTATCTCCACTTCGTTCACTTCGCGCCTGTTGAATGGTTTAGTTTCAAAATTCCAACAGTTTTACTGTGGTTCAGTCAGAAAGCAGTGCAGTCAAATTGATTTGCTACTTGTTTCCACCGGAATTTCCAAATTGCGTGTTTCTCCGAACAAGGGTGACCCGACCCCAAAGCACCCTTCTCTAAACCATGCAAAGTAATAAGCCAACTATTCTTTGGGCCTTCTATTTTGAGAAACCATCATGTTGAGAACCAAGAGGCACAAACCTTTAATAAATGCCTACTCTTCAAAGTGAGATTCATACCCATGTTGAAACCACCAACCAGAGGAGTTTCCTACCATCAACTGCTGTACCATGGCCTCTCCGAAACGCCGGCCTGCTGCGACCAAACTGCTGAAGATCGACTTCTCCAAGGAGTTTCTGGGGCACGGCAGCGCAACAGGGGAGACGCACAGAACTGGTCCGTGACAAACCTGAAATCGTTCGGATGTCCACGGTTCTTCTATCAGAAGCCCATTAGAATCGACTAGTACCAGAAACCTACCAGAGTCCAGGACTTGCTGGTGGTTTTAAACTGTTTTGCATGGTCCCAAGTAATTGTAAAGAAATGCCTGGTTGACGATTCTTTTTCGAAGGGGCAGCCAGTTTGGGATGTCCACGCTTGTTCCATCAGAAATCGACCAGAATCTACCAGAATTGATCAGACGCTTCAAGGTCAAAGGATGCGCGCGGATTTTTTAAGCACAGGGGACGACACCCGGGATTCTTCAGATGCAACATAATGGACCTTGAGTAACGGAAATGTCTTGATTTGAATGATGCCATGATGCCTTTCAAACGACATGTCCCCTGCAGGTCGCCCAGTTTTTGATAACGTTTGGGTTTACCAATCATCATTGCAGCGCTGCTCCGTTTGTGGTGACATTTTTAAACAGCATGGCCGCCTTGAGTTGAGCTTCAGTTGAGCTTCGGTAGCTTGGCAGGGTAGCAGTTGGGTTTCCTCAAGCCAGCAAGGGGCAGCACGGAGTTCTTGCAGCTCCCAAGGTTTGAATCACGCGGCATTCCGCTCGAGGAGCGCCGGGGCCAGGCGGACAGGGGCCAGGCTCGACACCAAAAATTGGGGGCAGCCGTGGCTGCAAAAGGATACGCCAAAAACACAGAGATGTAAGTGAGGAGCCAAGGAGATGGGTCCAGATTGGGTACATACACACACTGTTTAACAAGTGAGGTAAAGTGGAGAAAAACAAACCCCTGGTTGATTGATAGGGCGTATCCCAAAAAGCTTTGATTTCCCATCAAAAATGTACAAAACAATAATGAACCTATGATTTAACATTACACACGCACATATATTTGTACACGATGTACTTGTCTATTTACTTTTTTATTTTTCTAATTTTGATATATCAAATATGGATGTAGTGGTTATTATTCAAATGTATCCATTTGGGCATGCGCATCATCCACCCCGACTTGGCAGGACAGCAGGGCAGAGAGGGATGCCAAGGAGCTCCAGAAAGTGGCATCCTTCTTTGGGATGGACGGTCAGGACTGCCGGGAGGCTGGGAAGGCTCATGGTTGTTGTGCTCAATGTGTATGTCATGTTGCGTGTGCCATGGAATGCTAGACAGCCCAATGTAATGAGCTGCGACATGATGAACCAGAAAGGTTGAGGGTACACTCTAGGCCATGTGTTTTCATTACTCATTCTGCTTGGGGGAGGCTGTGAATTTGTTTCCGTGAGCAGTGGGTATGCGCGGTGGTTTTGTGAAGACAAGTGGCAGCACAAGTGCGCCAACTGATTATGGTTCCCAACATGCAAAACCAGGCGTTCGTTTTCTGAACCGTTTATTTTTGGAGCAAGAGATTAAGTGGCCAAAACATGCCAACGTAAGTGCGAAATCGGAGGACCTTGCAGTACTTGCAGGGACGATTGTTCAAAAACCCTGTGCCATCATCCTAAGTACCGGCTTTGGCTTATCTAAAATGAGTGATTGGTGTGTTGTCTCTAGGGGCCTAATAGTTGTTTTTCCTTTAAAAACTTTTAACAGCGGACTGAGGCTGTGACTAACAATGTATCAAGCAAATTGCCATCAGCTGGACAAAGGCAAGCGACATTGCCCCTATAGAACATGAGGAAGACACCCAGAGAGTCAACAAAAAAGGCCACGGGCACATGGCTCAAAATCCTGTACCACAGGTGAACTTCCAAGAATCCACGAATGCGAACGTGCACTTACTGATTTGGTGTAATATTGGCATCTTGCCTGCGCTGCCTTCACGCCTATGCCGGTACCTTCTGAATCTTTGGTGCGCTTGTGTGCTTTCAAGCATGAGCTGCTGACAAGACTGATAAGTTGTTTTGTTTCCATCGCTCTATGCCTGTGTTGGACGGTTTTTTGAAGATATGATGTGCCCACAGGGAAAATGAATGCTCAGTCATAGTCCATATTTGTTTAGCATGACCAAGAGTTTCAAAACAGTGTCATGCTAAATAGTTTCCTGCTAATTATTATGGGTGTGACGGGCAAGATCTCAGAGCGAGGCAGATCGACTGCCAATATTTGGAAGGTTTCTGGCAGTCCCAAGTATGTCGTGCAGAAGTTGTTTCTATGATCACTGGTCAGACCTGACCAACTAAGAAAGATGCACCCGTTTCTTTGTTCACCAATGATTTCGGTCATGTTTTTTTTCTACATGTCTACTTGGTCAATTCTTTACCTACATGTCTACTCAGAGATGTATGTGTACACATCTATGTGTATGTATCTGGTTGGTGGTTTTGAACATCTTGTATTTTCCCGATCAGTTATTAACAACTGGTTGGTCAACTAACATGTTTCATAGTGGTTGAATCCACCAACCAGGCTGATCGAGTCCTGTCCATCTCAACATGCCTCGCTTTCCAAGCGGCATCCAGGACGTTGACCGCCTGCTATTCCAACAGACCGAGGCAGTGGGCTCAGTGACCCTGCCTTGCTTGGGGCTGGGCTTGGTGACCGGTGCAGGTGATGCCCCTTGCCATGTCCCAAATGGGAACTCCGGGGGTTGAGAAGCGCAATCCGAGTGTGAGGACAAGCCAGTCTATTGCAGGGTAGCTCATCACCATGTGAATGTCAATCTGAGTGTTGATGGGTTTTGTTTGTCCAAGTTGTGATTGTTTGGAGCACCAGGTTATCATTTGTTGGGTTTGCATGAACATTTTGTTTTTGCATGGGTTTGCTTTTTTGGGGTACCGGCAAGAAAGAATGCCTCTAAAAGCATACTTGGGCCCACGGTCAGGTGATTTCCAGTGGCGACACATGTTGACCAACTCCCTGAGCCGCCTTGCGAGGCAGACCTCGAAACAGCAGAGCCGAGTTCGGAGTCTTGGGAAGAGGAGGACTTGGGGCGTCTGTAGCAGAGCACACATGGCATAACGCTGGGGAAAAACCCTGTGCAATGACTTGTGCTTGAGATATTTCCAGGATTCCAAGCAAGCAGCACGAGACACAAATCAAGAATCGTGTCATTCTTTTGGAATTTATTTGACCATTGACCAGGTCCTAGCCCCTTCCTTCTGACCCTGAAATGTACGCATAAATCCCTGGAAGTGAACTTTAAAATCGGCCAAGAAAAAGTGAAGACTGACGCGGTTTCTATGTTTTTTTTCTACGGCTGTCGATGCTGTCCTGCGAAGATTGGCCTGAAGTTCGGAGGACATGTCTTTTGATCCGCAGCCTGAGCCGATGGAATCTGGCCGCCTAAGCAGCCGCAAGCAGTGGCTACACAGACCTGTGACTGGGGCACATGACTGCTGTTTTGGACGGTTGTGGATCAATGTCCAATACCAACGCAAATGGGTAGCTAAATTTGGGTAACTACAGGGTTTTTTTACGTGATTTGATGCATAGCCAAGTTTGCAAAGTTCGGAAGCAGCATACGCTGAGCCACCACCAATAACATCCAACAACTGGAGCAACATCTTTAGCCACCAGAAATCAGCAACGTCCAATCCCGATAGACGTGACACTGGCAAAATCATAGAGATACAGCAGCCCAACATTGGAGGGTATACTTGTTATTGGTCAGGGGTATCAGGACCATGGCACATCATGGGGCTGCATTTTCACCACCAATCCACCTCCCCAATTTGTTGCTGTGGCATCGGCAAGGATCCCCTTGGGGGTGCAATCGAGAGAGGAATTGTTGGTTGCCATTGGAGTTTGAATGTTTTACGAAAAGGCACTTACAGGTGGCTGAGATAGTCATGGATAACCAGTCAGAAAATCAAGCCCTGCTGTGTTGGCGCGACACTTTAAGCACGTTGACATCCCCTCCGTGCAGCGCATGTTTTGAACCAACTTTTCAGGGTTTTTATCGCTGGATTCTACAGAACTCGTGAATTTTTGTGATGGTCAACTGGCGACAGCTACGATTATTTTGTGGAGAATGCCATGGTGCTGGGGTGGTGACACGCTGTCAGGTGACGCCCCGAGAGCTTCAAGAGGCCCGAGCCCCACTGCCTATCAGCATCAATGACTTCCCATCGATCTTCCCAAGGGACAGCTTCCGTTGTCCACAGGTGCGCTGGAGCCATGGGGGGGAGGTGGCTAGGTCCGGTGCAAGCCCGTTTGAATAGTAGTGCTGGCCACTTGGGGAGCTCAAAGTTAGCATCTTGGGCAAGGAGGAAACGGCCAGGGAAGTGGGACACGTTTTTCATTGCGGAGTTGCGATGCAGGAAAGCCACTATGACTATTTTCATCGGCGCCTTCCCGGTGAGACCCCAGAGCATCGCAAAGCAATGCAATGGAAAACCGAAATTGCGCGGAAGTGCTGCAAGTACCTGGGCACGAAAATGCTACTCATGCTTGCTTGACCTTTTTGTTTTGTTTGTGCCTGTGGGGTAGGATTTATGGGCACCATGGTTTTTGTTCCACCATACGCCTGCATTGGTACTAGTACTTGCAAATGTGGCACCTATTTTTTGCTGTTGCGTTTCATACTTTGCGTGTTTGTACTGCTTCGTGTTGGTAAGGCATAATTATCAACCATCAAGCAATGATGAACATTGGTTTTATAATGGTTGAGAATGGGGAAGAACAACCAGCAGCTTAAGTCGGGATCACACACCCCACGACATTGGGAAGCATTGCTGCTAGGCCTGGTAGGCATTCTGATTTGAGCAGCGATGCGCATGTTTAGATTCCCATCGGGCCCATGCTCAATGCGAGAATTGCTAGACAGAATATCATTAGAACGCATTGGAACATGTAAGATCAGGTGTCAGACCACACGACGGGGCAGCAGGGACTAGTCTTAGAGGTTACTGGCCACCAGCGGTGGTGGATCGGTTTGCTCTCAGGAATCTTGCTGGATTCCAGCAACAGATACAGAAATTTCATTTTTGGATGTCAAGCTTTGCCGTGCATACTTACCTGCCTCCACATAGACGGACAATTCCATTGTGCATAAGTGTTGCCACGCATGCACCCAAACACACGCATATGAATATTTGCATCTATGTACATAATGTAGAAACATCATTCACATACTTACATACATACATCATGACAATACACTACATTACATTACACTACACTACACTACAGTATATACATCACATTGCATTACATTACATTACATTACGTACATACATACATTGCATACATACATTACATTCTTATTTAATTACTGACTTACATAGATAATGTGCATTATATGCATTACATTTCATGACATGACATTACATGACATGGCATTACATTACATAACATACATACACGTTTATCATTTTTTGTGTTTTTTACATATTTCATCCATCTATCTATCTATCTATCTATCTATATATATATATATATTTGAATATGTTTTATATTTATATATTCACATGTATTTGTTTATCAACATGTTATCTATATATATATATATATGTATATGTATCAGTTTTTTTTGTTCACATGTATTTCTATAATAGACGGTGCAGTGTTTGTGTGGTTTTCGTGACTGGTGGCTGTCGGACACTTCTGAGGTATTCAGGGAGGCGAACTCAAACCATCGATCGGTGGATGTGAACCGATTTGGAGCTAAAGCTGCTCATCACACCGTCGCAACCGGCGAATGATCCGGTATGCTGCCCAATGCAGTTGCAACCCAGCCTGACTGATGGTCATCCAAGTGTGGATCACTGGTCACAATTCAACTGATGTTATCAGTAACATCGTTGATACTTACGCACAGATCTACAATTCTACTTCTACTATCTTCTACTATAATTATACTGCAGCCAGTAGATGCCAGTAGTAGAATATGAAGAATGAACTTCAATAGTTCCAACACTTCCATGTTTTTTTCCTACGTAAGGAGCTCATGTTTGTTTTCTTTTATTGGCAATTGCACTGCATGTTCAGGATCAACCAGGGTGTGGGGATACGGCCCGGTACCTGAACTTTGGGCCTTCACAGCCATTCACAGCTTTGGCTTTCGAGTCGGGACACGGCGCCACAGCTGAACTTCGCTTCTTAGATGCTCTATCGGTAGAGCAGCCGCCCGCAGGGCGCTCATTTCCGAAGGAAATGACTGTCCCGTTGAGCTGTTGGATGTGGAGGCTTTGGCCACCTTGTTTCCGTGCTACAGCATGTTCTTCATTTGAACTGCAGCTCAAGGGACAATAACATAGTGTAGGTGGCGGCTCCGGCGCTTGAGCCAATGCCACTTGGTTTCGCGGCATCTTGTTGCCATTTTCTGCATGGTTGGTTAGCAACCACCGTCATTAGCAGTGATCACAATCTGTATTCGACTATTTGGTGTTCCTGGAAGGGGTGGTTAACCAGCCATGATTTTCTGCGCCAGCTGAGTTCACATAGGCTCTCGATAGAGCCATTTTTGGGAGCACAAGCTCTTCATGTTCCAGGCCCGACGCCGTGGCATTAGAGATGAAAATGACTCACAGGAGGATCACAAGTCATGAAAGAGTTTGGTCTCCTTGCACTAGCCTGGGTTGCAGCAACCGAACCCCTTCAATTCTTGGGATAGTTCCTGGACTTTTGGGCTGATGGATACATTAGGGACACCAATACATACAGAGACCCCCCAACCTCAAAAGTTTCATGGGTTCGCTGACGATAGCATAAACATAGCATTCCAAATTGTGGATATGCATCCATAGAAGATGTATTGTCATACCAGTCATTTCTTTCCATTTCTGACATGGTCATGCCGCCTGAATGAATGCGATCCCCAGCATGCCAGTGTGCATCATTGTGCATCGTCCCGGGGCCCCGGCAGCGCCCCAAAGTTTGTATAGCTTTGGATTCATATCTGCGGCATTTTCAATGGTAATCAACTCACAGGTTGAATCAGATTCTTTTGTTTGATATCCTGAAGCGGCTATTCCAACAAACAAGCATCCTCCGAATTGTCTCAACAACATCCAGCTCTATCAGGTGACTACATCACCCATGTGTCTCCTGTTTGTTGGGTTGACTAACCAACCATGGTAGCATAGAAGTTACCAGCCAACCAGCCCACCAGCCAGCCCAGCAGCCACCCCATAGCCTCGCTTGAGTCTTCAGCAGGTGTGCTGAGCAACGTCATGCGCTTGGACGCTGGCGGTGAAAAGTGGCAGGCCGGGCCTCCGATGCCCTCAGCCCGCAGGTTGTGCAGCGCCACAGCCTGCAACGGTGACCTGGCCCCGCTGGTTCGGCAGTGGCTTGGGGGTACCTAGCCATCTTGGGGACCCGCAAACATGATTGCAAATGGTTGATGTAAAGGATGATGTGGGGGGTCCCTATTTTAAGGTACCACCATAATATGTTCATTTTGTTGGTGATTGGGAGGGAAGGAGCCAGGGGTATCCCGTTCTGGCCCCTCGTAGGGTGAGCGATTTGGAGCGACCAGGAGTGGCCTAGCCAAATGGTAGTCATATGTAGTCATCAATCTACCTGCTTAATGGCCGGTGTAATATGCAGGAGATCATGTTGAGCCTGGGAACCTCTGGTCAGAATACTTGATCTACATTGCTTTTGGTTCTGAAGGTTAGAGTAGTAAATTACATAGTCTTGGTACCGACTTTGCAAGTTTAGATAGCTTTTTGACAACCACCATGCATGTTAACAATCAGACCATTGGATTTTCTTTGCAATATCCTTTCAACAGAAATCATGGCTGCCAAACCAAAGTCGTTTCATTGCGACCTGGCTTGCTGGAAGTTCGAGTGGGCGTTTGAAATCTATGACTTTAAATGAAGTAATTGTTCTTTACATTTTACTGTAAATGCATGAATCAACATAATATAGATACATAAATATATAAGAGAGAGAGATATATAAACATATGTGTAGACAGAGATTTATCAATGGTCACTGAATACATGTTAGATCAGGAGCCCACCAGAAGTACAGCTTTTTCGGAGGCACTGGTCACTGTTTGCTCGGCGGCACCCAGGTTGTCTCTATGTCTTTGGTGGTGAAGCTGTGAGTTTGATCCCTGGAGCTGGCTTTATACCCAACTCCTTGAACAACCTGGATGGCATGCTTCGGGACCCTTGGCCGCCGCAAGGCTTTGCCATGCCCTGCGATGCCTTGCCATGCCTTCCCAAGCCATCGCTGAGTGGGGATTTCCACCAATCTATGGAGGGTGGACATGGAATATATACTATAGTTACTAGGAGTTGCTGTGAATTCAGTTGAAGCATGTGAGCTTTCACCCATATCAAATCGACCCAACTCCAAGTTTTCAGATGACAGCGGCCTGTATTATAGGGTGAACCGGGGTACCACGATTATTCAACCATCACTCTCACTAACCATCATAAGAAATGGTATTAGTAGTTAGTCCATGTTAGCCCCATTGGTAATTATCATCTATTATCGGTATCATGCTTTATGTGTTTTTACACTGTCATCATCACCACTTCTTTTCTTTTCTAAAATCATGATATCACCATGACTAGTAAACATGACTAATTATCTTTATGACTAACATCATTAACATAAAGATAGTTAGTCATTAACACAGAGATAATTAACATGGTATCATTAACTAATCTGTATGATTCCTCACATTTTTTGGTATCATGACTAATGACTAGAGAGATCAGTAGCATCATTATCGCGCTATCCGATGCGCATTCGCTTGTTGGCCCTGGCCCATGGGCTCCAGACCTGGGCGAACGGCCAGGACTATATGCAGCTGGACAGCGCAGAGCGCTTTGACCCGTTGCATGGAACCTGGGAGGTGCACGGTCGGAGCTGTCTCCAGGGCTTCGTTTCGAAACCGGTGGTCTCCAGGGTGGTCTCCGTTTGGGTCGGCCAGTGAGGCTAGTGATGGAAGCTGGAAAATCCTCATGTTTCTGATTTGTTTCGGTCGAGTTTGGGGATATATCATCCACGGTGGACAGCCTCTTTAACAAGTTCAGCAAGTGGTCCTTGACCATGGCTCATGTGGTTTAATCGTTTTTAGTTCCCATGCCCCTGCGAAAGGAGTACCAGAACTCCGGCAACGCCAGCAGTGGTTGGGTCCGTTCAGCCAAACAGAACGAAGAACAACATGTGCATCACCCTATTCCTCGACTGATAGGGAGGAGGCGAGTATCGGCAAGATTGCTTAGCAGCTCAAGGCAAATAGTGATAGGCAAAAACAAAGCTGGACCACTACCAACACTATCACCTTCAACGGCAAGAATCAGAGAAGCAAGAATGGCATCAACAAGAACCGGCAACAACCAAGCAGCTCATCACATGAGCAAGGGAATTGGCATGACCTCAAGAGTGAAGGGGTAGAATGTAGAAGAGGTTGAGTAGATTAGTCGAGTCGGGGGGCCAAGCACGAAATGGATTGGTTGGTGGTTTGTGTGTCGTGGTTTGGCTCTCGTTCCATGTCCCTTCTTAGACGCCCGGCGAAGAAGAATGTCTATGGAGTTTGGATGATTCCTGATGAACAGCTCAACCACCGGAGTTGAGGTGTTGAACCACATAGCCATTTGCATCCCACAAGTGACCTGGTGCAGTAGAGCCAACCTTCGTTGATGATGACACATGTCAAGGCTGCGGAGTAAAGACCCTACCTGGCTAACGATGCCGACTCGACGATTCGACGATGCAAATCAATGAATGAATCAGTGACTGAATAAATGGATGAATGCATTAATGATTGAATGGATGAATGAATTAATGTATGAGTGAGTGTATGAATGTATGAATGTATGAATGTATGAATGTATGAATGTATGAATGTATGAATGTATGAATGTATGAATGAATGAATGAATGAATGAATGAATGAATGAATGAATTAATGAATGAATGAATGAATGAGTGAGTGTATGTATGAATGTATGAATGTATGAATGTATGAATGTATGAATGTATGAATGTACGAATGAATGAATGAATGAATGAATGAATGAATGAATGAGTGAATGAGTGCATGTATGAATGTATGAATGAATGAATGAAAGAATGTCTTGTTGATAGTTGGATATTTCATTGTGAGGGAAAATGATAATTTGATTGATTTCTTGTGGACCACACTACATCCTTGCCAGGGGTTGGCATGCAGGTGCTACCATCCATGCCAACATCTCGAGCTGGATGTGCCGCCACCACTGCGGATGGGTTGATTTACGTGGCTGGAGGACGGGGTACCTTGAGTGTCTTCCCAAAAAGTTGTTGGTTGCGGGATGTTGTAGGTCAATAAATGGACTCGTGGACCATCAAGAGTAGAGGAAAGATGAACATCCCAACAAAGACTAGTTGGGTAATTTTGGGATGTTGACCCAGGTGCCAGGGTATTAACCCACAGGAATGTAAGTGTTTTGCCGAACAGCCTGGGGCAGTCCATGATGTTCGAGCCATGGCAGTTCACAACCAGTATGGCATGGCATGGGACTCGGCATAAAACAATTCTTTCCCCAACCATTTTTTATATCATCCATTCTTAATCGCTTCCATTTCACATTAGGTGATGCGCTGACTCTTCCATTTTTCTGGGAACTACCAGCATCTACCAGCGCACATGGCGCTCGGGCCCACATGTCCGCAGGACGCTTGGGAGAGACCGTGCTGAACGTTTTCGAACGCTTCGACCCAGCCATTGAGCGCTGGGAAGTCCTGCCCAGGTCCGGCTGAGCCATCACAGCACCACCGGATTTGTTGCATGAGGCAATGGCTATACCAATGGTTAATGCTATATATGATGATATAATATGATATAATTAATGATGTAATACAAATGGTACTTATATGCCATGATAAAAGCATTGATAACTTGATAATTATAATGGTCAATGCTGGTCAATGGAATGACTATTGTGGTCAATAGGTTAAGGCTGGTTAGTGGTTGAGACTGGAATGGAGGCGATGATTCCATTGAAACATCCAAACGGTTCCAACTTCCACTACTGTCGTGCTTAGCACAGGTCGGGAAATCAGTGGGATTCTATTATACGGGCGTGCCAATTCACAGGGGGATCATGGCGGCTCATTTAACCGTTTCTGAGAGGAAGGAGGTTTTTCAATACCACTCTTGTTTGGCTTTGGTCAGCACATCTTGCATCAATTTGCTCGTTTGTGCGTGGCATGCTTTCACATGCGTATGCCACAACCATGCAAAAACCCGTTGTCAAGATTGTGCTGGCCCAGGGTCCCCACAGCGCGAAGTGGTTGCTCCAGTACCTCCGTGAATGGGCGAATCTATGTCCTTGGCGGCAAATGTTGCTGGGTGGCATACCTTGAACAAAGTCAGCAAAATTTGGCCAACCCATGACTTTGGTCTAAAAAAGATTTAGCCGGTACAGCATTGTATATGTCCTGCACCGCTGGCATCCTCCTCGCTGCACTTTATTGAGATTGTGTACACTGTACATGTGGCTGTCAGGAGCAATCACGGGCAATCATCAGAGATGCCTTCAAGGGTGTGTTGAACGGTGTGTTGGATCAGACCAGGATGCAACCACAAACTAAATAGACTGGTTGGTGCTTACCATACATGGGGTGTATTACCTCGTTGCCCAGTATATTTTCGGGATTTCTGACCGCCAGGCAGTAGATCGTTCCCTATTCGGTTTGAAGAATGATAAACTCCAGCGCTATGAAGATCGTCACTTCGTATTGAAGGCATTTTCCCAACCGGAAGCAGAAATTTTGCTGTGGCAAAGACCCCTGTATCTCCTTAAGTCAGACCTGTCGACGCAAGCAGGAGAAAGTACTATTTTCAGCATCACGTTCATGTCTAGAGTCTAGCAAAGGATCCTAAAGCTACCCAACTCAAACAATGCTGATGGAAACGCCAATATCTCCATGCACATACTTTTTATGACTGCACGGTGCATTGAAATTCGACATGATATCCCACAGTAATCCTTGTTCAGTATGCCAAACGACTCGAAGGGCCACCTTAGTGCATCTCGAGCTGCACTCACTTGCCTAGTTCATACATGTTCAAACCATGTTCTCATGACTTGATTTGTAGATTCAGTGATTTGATTTCTTTTCAGCAGTTGTCAGTATTTTATAATTGTTGACCGACTGTAGCACTTACAGAAGTATGATCAACCAGTTTGCAGTTGTATGCACAGGAGGTGTTGTCCATCAATCGTTGACAACCCTCCCACGAGAAGCCCAAGTTCACCCGGATGGCCTCAGGTACCAATGGCCGGGTGCAAGGGGTGGCCGAACGCTTTCACCCGAGTTTCGGTGCCTTGCCAACAAAATGGTCACAACACAATTTGTCAGTCAGCCTTGGTCTGACCTACTGCATCCTAATGGAAGGCAATCTATAGACTATTTAGCACCTATAGCCTATAGTGGTGTGAAAACTCCCGTGCCAATATACGGCAAAACGGGGATGTCACGAAAAGCCAGGAACACCATTTGGGATCATACGCGTATATTCATATTTGGGTGACCTCATGCATAGTTGAACCCATGGTATAGGGGATACTCATTATGGGCCTGGTAGATTTCAGTAGTGGGACAAGCCATCGAGTAGGGTATGCAAAGTCAGCAGTTTGGGAATAAAGTCCTTGGGGCATTCAGCTTACTAACAGATGTGCAATCAGTCGGATTTTCCATGCACGGGCAATCGAAGAGAAGTGGAGCATGACATCAGTAAAGTCGCCCGGACTGATTGTTGACCATTGCATCCTGATCAGTTGGCCCAAGTGAATATTTCTCATTACCCCAATGTGACTGTATTTCTAAGCTTCCTTCCAGTCATAGAGCCTGGGATCATGAATCACACAACCACTTGTTGAACAGAAGAAGGGATTCAACATGGAGCAACGGTCGCCGACCAAGTTGTGGCAGATTGGTTTCTTCAGCTTTGCAGCTTAGTGCCGCCTCGTGCAGGTCGTTGGGAAAAGCTCCAGCCCATGCTCTCGCCGCGCTCTGCGTTTTCCGCAGGTGCAACACAGGAAGGGGGTTGAGGGCAGGTATGGTGGGCTTAGGCTGGATATCAATGCGTCGATGGCAGCAGTGAGCCACCTTAGATGCCCACAGTTTTGTTACTCTTGCGATATTGTTTTCATTTGGTTGGCATCCAGCTGACCTTTGAACATTCCACATGGCAATGTTTTTGGCGATCATTTCTCGCAATGTATCCGTGATCGCTGTTGATCATTTTGCATATTGGTCATGAGTACAAACATCAAACCAAAGTGATTAACATGTAGCAACCATGATTTATTCGAAACAATCGGACAAAAAATCCAATGAGAATCAACCAAGCTTAATTAGCATCCTCATTAGAAAAACCAATGGTGGCGGCGCTTTTTTTTTCCGTGGTGGCTTTGTCCCAGGCGTCCTTGGCGATGTGATTTACGCAGCTGGAGGCTTCAACGGTGCAATAGGCCTTGCTAGTGTGCCTTGTTGCAGGCAGAATGGTGAAGGAATCCGCAAGAGAATGATGGATAGTGATGGTTAACAGTGGTTGAGATTGAGAAATTGGAATAAAGTATATATGATAATTAAGACTTTATTAAAAGTTGATCATGATCAATGATGATTAGATAGTGCTATAGATATGGCTCATAGTGCTATTAAATCATGTTAAGTGGCAGTGCATGCAAACTCATGGTCATCATCCCACTTTGCTTTTGTAGATGGTGATGTGGTGTTGGGCAGGGCTGCAGGATTGGTGGCTGCAGTCAGTTGCTGCCATCGTTTTTCCACCTACACTTGCGGATTGTCCTGAAAGCCAAATATTTGGACATATTGGCGGGATATGTTTTGTTATATTTGGGTAGGCCATATGCGGATGCATGTTGATATTGTTTTAAGAGGATCGAAGGAGAGAAGCTCAAGTTCGGTCTCCGCATGATCGTTGCTGTATTGTTCAATAATGAATGTGGATTGCTATGCAACTGCCATTTTTGAGTTCGTTCTGTCCCAGCTTATTAGTAGAGGATTGGCCATGTAAGCCTAGGAACCCTAATGAAAATGTAGGATTTGATAAACAGCCAGCAATCGTGATGGAAACTCAGGATCGTACAGACCACCAAAAAGCGATGGCCGCTTTATTTGGCCATCAGTCTATTGTCAAACCCAGCCCAAGCTTTTTCACTGCTTAGGTCCCTAATCGCCCGGGTTTTTCTCTGAGGAAGGGTGTGCACTTTACACAGAAATTGTGTGAATTGCGACTGATGAATAGCAGGTACTTCATTTGGAACATGCTATGATGTAGGTCCAAATTCCAGCTGACAAGCCTAACAATGAACATTCAGGACCTGACGGTTTCATCCATAATCTCACACTGCAATTCACGCTGTATACCGATGATTGGTGGGTTGTACCAGTCATATGTGTTAATGTTTACCCAGAGATACTTCGGTCAGTGTTAGTTCAGATGGTTCAGGTGTAGCTGCATCACTGACACCCTTGAGGTGGAAAGCTTTGACCCTGCGACGAGCATTTGGTCCGAGACGGTGTCCATGAACACTCCCCGAGTTGGGGGTGCAGCCGCCGTAACAGGAGGTGCCTGTGACTGCAAAAGCTGATTAGCGAGTTGATCTGCTATCTTGGGTCATCTTGGGACTCAAGTTGACTATATGAATCATAAGTACAGCATTTCGGTGGAAACCATGGTTTTGTGCTGAATGGGTATGGTTCTCCAACCCAGTTCAAAGCTGACTCTCACAATGCATCATCGCAAGAATCCTGAAGAATCATTCAACTCCCTTGGGTGCTCAGTATCGGTCGAATCAACAGGAAGCCAGTCCCGACACCGGCCACCTTCTTGTATGACATGGATGGCATCCTTGGAAGTGGATTCTAGGGGTCAAATGATTCTTGATATTGTCCCTTTTGTTTCTTGGATGTCAAACCCCAAAAAAGCACTGGCCAAAGTACTTTTGATATATCTTGAACTCAGGAATGGAATCTATGACATCTATGTTTCACCGCTTTGCCGCTCGAGGCTGCCTCTATGTCTTCGGCGGCAAATCCACTGAGGACACATCAGGGTCAGCACCAGCCGACATCCCCAGTATGCCAAAGCTGTTGATGTAGCTGCATGCCATGTATCAGGAGCAGGCGCAGCACTGCGTAGCCACCCGGCTGATCCATGCTGATCCAAGCTGCCTGTAATTGTGTTTCATTCATTGGCCAATTCCAGGTGGCAGCTTATCCGAAAAAAATGTACATTGCCAGAAACATGAGATGAGACTGGCAAAGTATCATGCCTAGCTCTTCGACAAAACTCCTGGCAAATAGCTGTCCACCAGTCTAATTATGACACCCGCAGAAATCTCCAAGTGACGCATGGTGCTTCCATTTCCTGTCGATGCTTCCGAAACACTGATCATTGCAAAGGGGAAGGGGCTCCGTGGTTAATTCGAACCTGTTACTGTTAATCAATACCATTAATTAATTCCGGTGGTTTCTCAAAATCAGGGATCCCCCAAGTCATCCTTACATAAACAACATCAATAAACCAACCAATTGCTTGTCCCCCACGATTTAAAAAGACACCATAGAACTAGTATTTTTGATCAAATCCGCCACCATATTTAACCATTTCAGCTGACCCTTCGGGATGGCGATGGAAAACAAAAGTATAACCATGCATACCATATATCATCGCGATCCTCGAATTTTGAAGAAGTGACTGCAGCTGTAGCGCGTCACACAAATCAAGAAGTGTACCAAGCACAAACTGTGCGACTGAATTTGGCTCAAGGAAAAAGAGGTCCGCGGCCCTGCTGTTGCGGGCGTGACTCCGCGTGGGTTATGAGCCCAAGGGTCTAGCTGCGGTGTGCTGGATCGAAGGGCTGCAATGGATCGTCGACGTGACTCCTCGAAGGAACGCCGAGGTGTGGCAACAGCTGGGTCTGGAGAAACGGCTGAGCAGCAACTGGAAAGAATGACCCAGGAACTGTTGGCTGACGCAAGACCGATGGCGAGGCCACTGGAGTTTGGAGCGACGAACACATGGATCGTCGACGTGACTCCTCGAAGGAACGCCGAGGTGTGGCAACACCTGGGTCTGGAGAAACGGCTGAGCAGCAACTGGAAAGAATGACCCAGGAACTGTTGGCTGATGCAAGACCGATGGCGAGACCACTGGAGTTTGGAGAGGCGAACATGGCAGCGGGATCAACAGCACCAGCAACTGGATCTGCTGAAGGTGTAGCCCCAGAAGTTGTGGGCGGCCAAGAAATGGTTGTGGCTCGGACCCTGGATTTTGAGGCCAGGGGAGCTGTCTCTGGGACTGGGAATGGCCCGGAGGTTCGTAGTGTTCGGGTTCACCAAGCTACCGCTGGGAATCCACCTCCTCGAGAAGGAATTGGACCAGGAGCCAGAGAACAACCGGCTACTGTTGGGGTTCAACCTCCTCGTGAAGGAAATGTGCCACAGGAGTTCGGGAAGTACCAGTCAACGTGAACAACCCGACTCGACGTGAAGGTAGTGCTCAGGGAGCCACGGGGTCAGAAGTGCCTCAGCTGCATCCTCGGGGACAGCCTGTATCGTATGGTCCTCAACCAAGAAGCCAGGTTGATAGCGCAGTGGGATCGGGTGAAGTTCCTACTGGAAGTGCTGTGGGTCAAGCTGGTTTAGGGGGAAGGGGCCAAGGGGAACGATCAGGGGAACCTAGGGGAGTTGAGGGGGTACCCGAAGGACCACCAGGGTTAACTGGGGCTGAAAGTGTGAATGTGGGAAGTGTGGCTCTAGGCCATTGCCTCCTGTGGAGGAGGTACCCGTGAATCCGTACTGGAGCCCAGCAAGAAGGGCTTACGAAAGGTTGAGCTCAGCGTGGGAAAGCCTGGGGGGAAGAGAACCTAGTGAAGTCGCTAGGCCCGCAGGATTGTTGGCCCCGCTGATGTCAGGTCCAGAGTCGTATAGTGGACCAGTGTTCAACCCACCTGGGGTTGGATCTGTTGTGGAACCAAGGGGTGGCGCCGGGGCTGAAAGGTTCAATAGTCCCACTGGAGCTGGCCCAAGTGTTCCGGGTGTTGGGGACCCACAAGGGTCCACCTCTCAAAGTCAAACCCCCCAAAAGGTTTTGATGGATCCGATAGAGTTGTTTCGGTTACGGTGCATAAGGGAAGCTGAGGAAAGGTTTCAACATGGGTTGACTCAGTACATGAATGAGCTGTCGTCAGCTGGGTCGGGAACCTCGTTTGCCACGGCGACCGAGGGGACGGATGTTGGTCGGGGAAGGGTAGCAGAAACAGTGCCGCCGCCTCCACCAGGACCACCGCCAGCGACGCCGCCCCAAGGGAACCAAGGTGGGGGTTTGGGGGGCCAAAGTCCACCGCCTCGACCACCTCCGCCACCACCAGTGCCACCGTTCCCAATGGGCCTTGGAAGTTCGTGCGGAGGCAGCTGTGGGATCCATGGGAATCCAGGGGGAATGTTGGGTGGTTTGGGAAATGGACCACCAAGTACTGTTACCGGAGTGTTGGGGAGTGGACCGCAAGTCACACAGGTCACTGGAGAAAACCCAACAGAGACTCTGAGGTCGTGTGATCTTCCCAAGTTGATGGACAATGCTGGTCCGCTTCAGTTTGGGGATTGGTTGTCTGTGGTGGATGCTCAAATGGGAGATTTGTCCTACACCAGTGGTTTTTGGTGGCAACAAGTCAAGGAAGAGTCCATGAGATGTTACAACCAGTGGCTGTCTGCGACTCCATTGGAAAAGTTGAGGCTCCGACCTTCAGTGGAACACATCACTAGGTCATGGCCCAGAACGGAGCGCCGGGCTTCGGCAATGTTGCTCGCGGCGGTGTCGGAAAGGGTGCGAGGGGAATTGATCGCTGAGAGGCGATTGTCTACGGACCAGATTCTCTTCAAGCTGCTAGTCAG